>JACBFG010000015.1:964523-1014060 GCA_013435955.1 Diaporthe sp. HANT25 | reverse complement strand
CCCCCCCCCCCCCACCCGAACAATCCCTCCGAACCACGAGCTGAGGAATTCTGAGATTCGGTGTACTTCCAGTCCTGTTTTTCAAAGTTGCAGGTAACGGCGATTATTCATCGCCACCGATTGTAGGCGGAAGAGTTTCGTCTGGTCCCGCGGAATGCTTGTCGGTGATATGATGACGGCATACGGGCTGCTCTGCACAACGTCGGCGCCTCCGCCTGCTGCCATACGAGACAAGGCTGTAGTCCAACAGTTTCTCTCCAATGATTTGATAGGCCTTAACGGTAAAGATGTCATTGAAAAAGATTTGTGGCAACTTCGGCTTGGAAGCCGGTGGGGGTCATGGCGTTGCGGAGGGTGTAGTCAGAGATAGACATGAGTGACAACCGATGGCATAAGCTTTCCTGGTACGCCGAAGAGCTTAAAAGTGTTACGGGAAGGGATTTGATAGCGAAATAGACCGTCATGTCGTCATACGAAGTAAGCGTTGCCCAACATCGGTACTGGCGACAGGAAACATTGATCATTTCAATGGATAGCCTAAGGTTGTGTACGGAATATTTGTACAGATTCGGCACTGCTTTCGCAAAAATTCCAACATATTGTCTCGAAACAATCGTTTTCAAGTCATCAAGTCTTTGGAGCGAGGAATTCGAGTCTCTCTGTTATTTGACTCTCCTATTTCGAGCAATCCGAGAATCGCGCCTGTCACGATACAACTTCGCTTCGCCGGTATGACACAACCAGCAATGTCCCACCCCGAGCCCATCGCCATCGTGGGCAGCGGCTTTCGGCTCCCAGGAGGAGCAAACTCCCCGTCATCCTTATGGAAGCTACTCGAGAAGCCTCCACATCTGAGCAAGGAGATTACGCCAGATCGGTTCAGCACGACGGGCTTCTATCACCACAACAACGCCAGACACGGGTCCACGAATGTCCAACATTCGTATTTGCTCGATGAAGATGTGCGTGTCTTTGACGCAGCATTCTTCAAAATCAGCCCTAATGAGGCGGAGGCGATGGATCCACAGCAGCGACTGCTGTTGGAAACGGTGTACGAAGCCCTCGAGTCTGGTGGTCACACACTTGATGGCCTGCGGGGATCTGATACTTCGGTTTATGTCGGAACTATGAGTGAGTAATGATTCGATAATGATTAATTACAGGCACCAATTACTTGAACGAAAGCGACTTTGAAGATCAAGACTAATCGTCGACTCTTCTTCACAGCTGTCGACTATCTTGACACCCTCTTACGAGACCACAACACTATCCCGAAGTACTTTGCAACCGGCATCAACAGGGCCATCATGTCCAACCGGGTCTCGTACTTTTTTGACTGGCATGGGCCAAGTATGGTCAGTCTGTTCCCCACCCGAGCAAGGCTGAGAATGGATTTTGCGAGAAGCGTAGTATAATAACAAGTTCTGCTGTGGTTGCATCTCCTGCTGCCTCCATCGTCCTGATGATAGAATTGGAGACGTTTTGCTGACACTGTTGGCCCAGACCATTGACACTGCCTGCTCATCCAGTCTGATTGCTGTGCACCAAGGCGTTCAGTCGCTCCGCCGCGGCGAGTCGCAGGTATCGGTGGCATGCGGCACGCAGGTCCTCCTGGGATATGACATGTACATTGGCGAAAGCAATCTCAAGATGCTGTCTCCGAGCGGTATGTCACGCATGTGGGATGCGGACGCAGATGGTTATGCCCGAGTAAGTTTTGAAAAGACCCAACTTGGACTACACAGGCTTGACCAGACGAGTAGAGAGCTGTTGGCGGGCTCTGCTGACGCGACCATCTTATCATGACAGGGCGAGGGGGTGGCAGCCATTGTGATGAAGCGGCTGAGCGACGCTATCGCTGATGGCGACCACGTTGAATGCATCATCCGTGAGACTGGCGCCAACCAGGATGGCTTCTCCAACGGGCTCACGGTCCCCAGCAGCGAGGCACAGGCAGCGCTGATCAGACAGACGTACGCCAGAGCCGGGCTGGACCCCGTGAACAGGGCCAGTGACCGGCCGCAGTACTTTGAGGCGCATGGCACGGGCACCCAGGCTGGCGACCCGCGGGAGGCGGCTGCCATTTACGAGTCGCTTGGCCGATATGTCGACGCGGATGGCAGCGGTCCTCTGCAGGTGGGGTCCATCAAGACGGTGGTCGGCCATCTGGAGGGTGCGGCAGGCCTGGCGGGACTCCTGAAGGCGTCGAGTAGTCTGCAGAGGGGGGTCATCTACCCGAACATGTCATTCAGCCGCCTCAACCCCAAGGTTGCGCCGTATTACAAGGGCGTGCAGGTGCCGACGAGCCAGGCTCCATGGCCATCCCTTCCAGATGGAGCCCCTCGACGCGCCAGTGTCAACAGCTTCGGTACGTTGTCCGAACCCGAGTTCATTTGGCTTGGCAATCATGGCGCTCGGCTAACACGGTCGCTCCTCTGCCCCAGGCTTCGGGGGTGCCAACGCCCACTGCATTCTGGAGGAGCACAAACAGCCCCAGACAGAAGACGGCACAGCCAGCGATGCGTCGCCCGACGCCGAGACATTTACCCCTTTTGTTTTCTCAGCCCTCACCGAGACATCATTGGTGGCCCTCCTAGGCCAGTACTCGCAACTGCTCAACGCTCGTCTCCAGGACGGCGATCACATCGATGCCTCGGACCTGGCCTGGACCCTGCATTCCCGTCGAAGCCAGCTCCCCACGAGGGTCACCCTCCCTGCATCCACGGTCCAGCAGCTGACTGCGGCAATCGACGACAGGCTGGCTGCCCTCAAGGACAACCCTGGCACTGCCGTCGGCACCCTTTCCAGCGCAAAGACCCAACCACCCCGCCTGCTGGGCGTGTTCACCGGCCAAGGCGCACAATGGCCCGCCATGGGTGCCGGCTTGATCCGCTCGTCCGGCTTTGTTCTCCAGAGAATCCAGCATCTGGAGGATTCGCTGGCCTCGCTGCCAGAGACCGATCGCCCTCCATGGAGTCTCTGCGAGGAGATGCTGGCTGCACACGAAACCTCCCGCATCGCCGAGGCAGCCCTGTCCCAGCCACTCTGTACCGCTCTTCAAATAGTGCTGGTCGATCTCCTGCGCGAGGCTGGCATCACCTTCGCCTCCGTCGTGGGCCACTCTTCTGGAGAAATCGCTGCCGCCTATGCGGCTGATTTCCTGTCGGCCCACGATGCTATCCGCGTCGCTTACTACCGCGGCTTCTACGCTCGCCTCGCTGGGAACGAGGCCAGCGGCCAGAAAGGCGCCATGCTGGCTGTCAGTACCTCACTCCAAGAAGCAAGCGAGCTTGTAAGCCTGCAGTCTTTCAAGGGCCGGCTGGCAGTCGCTGCCCACAACTCATCGGCCAGCGTCACACTGTCTGGAGACGCCGACGCCATCGTTCACATCAAGAAGATGCTCGACAAGCAGGGAATATTTGCCAGGCAGCTAAAGGTCGATACCGCCTATCATTCACACCATATGCTGCCTTGTGGTGATCCGTATATCCATGCCCTCCGTGCCTGCGGTGTTCGTGTCAATCGTAAACGCAACACCGACTGCGCATGGTTCTCAAGCGTGGTTCCCAGCCACAAGAGCATGGAGCCGGTCGACGAGCTGCAGGATTCGTATTGGAGGGATAACATGGCCCAGACAGTTATGTTTGCTGATGCAATTCAAAATGCCGTCTCAAGTTGTGACCAGATTAACTTTGCTCTGGAGGTCGGACCTCACCCGGCTCTCAAGGGGCCGGCCGCGCAAGGCATCTCCGACGTACGGCCAACCCCCCTTCCCTACTCGGGTGTTCTGAACCGCGGCAAGGACGATGTTGGGGCCTTTTCAGACGCCCTCGGCTCTGTATGGACTGTTCTCGGCGGCGAGGCTGCTGACTTGCAGTCCTTTGAAAAAGCTGCGACTGGCCGGACAAGGCCCCACAAGTTGGTGGTCGATCTGCCATTGTATCAGTGGGATCACACAAGAATACATTGGAGCGAGTCGCGCAGGTCGACAAGGATTCGTGGACAGAAGCAGGCTCCCCACGAGCTTCTTGGAGTCTTGAGTCCGGAGTCCAACAGCCATGATATGCGCTGGTCGAACATCCTCAAGGTTTCAGAAATCTCCTGGTTGGAAGGCCATCAGTTGCAGGGCTTAGTCGTCTTCCCTGCCTCGGGATACGTGGCTATGGCCATAGAAGCCTGCCGAATCATTCCTGGTGACCAGGCGCCACAGCTTTATGAAGTGCACAATCTGGCCATCCCGAAAGCTATGACTTTCGAAGAAGGAGATGATTCTGGAGTCGAGACCCTCGCCACATTGACAAATATCCAGCGTCACCCAGACCAGACCATTACGGCTAGCTTTTCGATGTATTCAGGCCCCAACACGAGCACCGGCTCGGACAGTAACCTGGAACTTGTTGCCAGTGCCACAGTCAAAATCCTACCCGGCGGCACGGATGCCAACGCCCTGCCACTTTGCGCCGTGGCGTCGGGAGATCACGGCTTGGCCGAAGTCGACCCCGAACGTCTTTATGACACGTTCTCCAAGTTGGGATATGGCTATACCGGACCATTCAGAGGCCTTTCAGCTACCAAGCGTAAGCTTAATCACGCTTCCGCTCTGGTGGATACGTATGTGTACTCGGATGACGAGTCGACCATTTATCTTGTGCACCCAAGCGCCCTCGACGTGGCTATTCAATCGGCCATGCTCGCGTACTCGTCTCCCGGCGACGAACGTCTCTGGTCTCTGCACGTCCCAACGACTATCGCTACGATCCGCGTGAACCCCGAAGTATGCACCTCACTGCCCTTGTCTGGATCTCGAGTGCCTATCTCTACTACACTTGATGCCAATCCAGATGTGTTCCTGGCAAGCATCGACATTATGGGTGAGGATGGGCACCACGGCATGATCCAGGTCGAAGATTTGTCCTTCAAACCATTAGCCCTGGCTACCGAGGCTGAGGATCGCTGGATGTACTCGTCAACAGTGCTAGACGTAGCGGCACCAGACGCATCTTCTCTGATAGCCTCGTCCTCCATAAGCCTATCCTCGCGTAACGCCGAACTGGCCACCGCGTGCGAAAGAGTCTCGTATTACTACCTGTGCAAGTGGAGGTCGGAAATCACCGACGATGAGTGGGCAAATTGCCACGAAACACACTATCTGCACCTCCGTGACTACATCGAACATACCTATTCGCGGGTGACCAGTGGACGACATCCCACTGTACGGAGGGAATGGACGCGCGATACCGCTCGAGATATTGACCTGGTTGTTTCCAAGTATTCTGGAGATGTCACGCTCAAGCTCATCTCGGCAGTGGGAGACCACCTCCCAGCTGCAGTGCGCGGTCAGACTGCGATACTAGACCATATGGAGTCTGATGGTCTGCTCGACTACTACCGCTCGACAGGTCTTGGTTTTTCTGAGTATCGCACGCTCCTGGCGGGGATCGTGAAGCAGATCACACACAGATACCCTCGCTCAAGGGTGCTTGAGATAGGTAAAAGATTTTCAATTTATGGATGCAGTACCGGTTGCTTATTGTGAACTGACATAATCTCTCCAGGCGCTGGGGCAGGTTTGTCCACGAGGGCTATCCTTGAGGCAATCGCGAATCATGGCGGTGCCCTGCCCTCTTATACATTCACCGATCCATCTCCTGCCATGGTAGAGAAGGCGGCGCAGACTTTTGGTGTGCAGAACGAAAACATGAGCTTCAAGGTCCTGGATCTAGAGCAATCCCCGATTGCCCAAGGATATCAGCCACATTCTTACGACATTGTAATTGCATCGAATGCTTTGCACGCTACGTCGTCGCTGCAGAGGACACTAGATGATGTGCGCCAAGTTTTGAAGCCAGGAGGCCATCTTGTGCTCCTGGAGAAGACATCAAATGATCCGATTCGGTTCACTACAATCATGGGTGGTCTTCCTGCTTGGTGGATTGGGGTAGATGACGGCCGCAAGCACGAACCTACAGTATCACCAGGAGTTTGGCACTCAATCCTGCGCAGAGCTGGATTCAGTGGCATCGATGTGATCACTCCTAAATTGGACGGATCGAGCTCTGCCTGGCCCTTTTCCGTTATGACTGCCCAGGCTGTCAACGAACAAGTGGCTTTCCTGAGACGGCCGCTCAAGTCCTCGCGTACTGACTTGTCAATTGATAATTTGGTCATACTGGGGACTGGTAGCCTCCAGAGTCTCCGCATCGTCGAAGAAGTCTCGGATAGTCTTTCCAGGTTTTGTCACCGCATCACCGTCATAGAAGGTCTACCGTCCGAAGACGAGGCACTGACTATTCCGCCGATGAGCACTTTTGTCAACCTTGCAGATCTTGACTCACCCATCTTCCAAGACTTGACCAACGACAAAATGGAGGGACTGAAGAGACTGTTTGGATCGTCGCTGCACATACTTTGGCTCACTCGCGGAGCACAGTCGGGCGACGAGCCCTACCACGCGGCGAGTTTAGCTTTCTGTCGTTCGCTCAGTAACGAGGCAGTCCATATCAGCATGGCCACCTTGGACATTCTTGGTGTAATGGACGACAGCGTCGCCACGAATATTGCCGAGCAGCTTCTACGGCAGGTTGCGCTTCAGCAGTGGAGTCAACAAGAGCAACAGGAGTTCTTGTGGTCGAACGAGCCCGAGACATATCTGCGCCAGGGTAACCTTCTGGTACCCCGGATCCTGCCAAATATGGATCAGAATGCTAGATTGAACGCTTCCAGGCGTAAAATCACCAAGAAGATAGCAGTCTCCACGTCGAACCTCTCTCTCGTCACCGACGATGCCGATTCGCTTCCGCGTTTGGTACAAGACGTTTTACCTATCACTGCCAGTCAGAACGGCGAGGGAGGATTTGTGAAGGTTGAATCATCCAGCCTAAAGGCTATCCATTTAGCCGTTCCTGGTGTCTACTTGTTCGTCTCAATCGGCAAGACAGACGCTGCAACGGACCGCATTGTCTCCCTGTCGGCATCCAACTCCAACATCGCTTCTCCTCTTGCATCTCTTGCCCTGGGAAATTTCAGTGACACTCTGGGTGCTGATGATCTGCTGGTTGCGGTCACATGTGAGCTCCTCGCCGCATCTTTAGTGCAGCGAATTGAACCTGGAGGCACAATTCTGGTGCACTGTTCTCATCAGGACCGCTTCCTCGCCCAGGCACTCGCGCGCCGGGCAGCTGCGAACAACCTCCAAGTCAGCTTCACTTGTGCTGCTACTGACGAAGCTCAAGTCTTCGATTCTTCATGGATCAATTTGGGCGCCCGTGAATCGAGGAATGGTGTGCGACGAGCATTGCTTCATGTGCAGCCTGCATATTTCCTTGACCTTACTCAATTCTCACACTTCAAAGGCGTCCGTGCAGCAAGCGATCTCGGCCATACCATTTCAACGGTTCTGCCTCGTGAATGCAGGCCGATTGATCCGTTCGAGCTTTGTCGGTCCCAGGCCTTCGTCCCTAGGGATATAGGTCGGTATGCGCTGGAAAGCCAACTTCGAGATGCGGTCGCTGCTGCGAGGGAATCTCTTGCTGTTGATTCTCGGATTCAAAGGGATAACAACTTTCAAGGAATGGTCCTTCACCCAAGCCAACTCCATAACCCCTTTGCGTTCCATGGCCCAATCACAAGTGTAGTCCATTGGCCAGAGGATGGAGACATTACGGTCGATGTGCGCCCCATAGATGGTCAACAGCTGTTTTCAAAGGACAAGACTTACGTACTATTTGGGCTCACTGGACAAGTTGGACAGTCTCTATGTGAGTGGATGGTGTCCAACGGAGCAGGCTGCGTGTGCCTGACGAGTCGCCGCCCCAATGTCAACAAGCGATGGCTCGAGTCCTTCAAGGGAAGCAAGGCCACCGTCAAGTTTCTGGCGGTCGACGTTACCGACAGCCAAAACCTAAACGTGGTCCTTCAGACCATCAGGAACACCTGCCCCCCAATTGCTGGGGTCTTCAACGGCGCTAATGTGCTCTGCGACGCGCCCTTTGATGGCATGTCTGCTGCCATGATGCGCCAAGTCCTCGGCCCAAAGGTCGATGGCTCATACAACCTAGATCAGGCCTTTTACCGTGAGCCCTTGGACTTCTTCGTCCTCTTCTCGTCAATATCCCGTGTGATTGGAACGGCGGGCCAGTCCAATTATGTCGCAGCCAATGGTTATCTGAGTGGCCTGGTTAGGCAACGACGACGACGAGGCCTGGCTGCCTCGGCGCTCGATATCGGCCTCATCCTTGGCATTGGTATGGCCGAGAATGCAGGTCAGCAAGTGGTGCAATCGCTCCAGAGGTATGGCATAACTCCCCTGTCCGAGACAGACCTCCGACGAGCAGTTGCAGAGAGCATCCGGGCTGGCCGCGTAGACCCCAATGATACCGCATCAGACATCATGCCTACCGGCGTCATGACCAGTGGTCTCCGTACCATCATGACCCAAGAGACCGATATAGTCTGGTACGACAATCCCGTTTTCTCGCATCTGGTTATCGAACCAAAGCATGTCGATGGGACAGGGGATAAGTCAAAGAACAAAGCTGCGGCACTCCCGATCCAGGACCTGATCGCAGCTGCGACGAGCAAAGAAGCTGCCCTGGAAGCTCTAAGGGGTAAGTTGAATGGAGCTATCAATGCTATGAACAATAATCGTGAATTCTGACCGACTTCTTGCTTACAGACTGCTTCGAATCGAGGTTACGTATCATTCTTCGCATTGGTGATCAGAAGATCGCCAACGAGGCCCCTCTTGTCGAACTCGGCATCGACTCGCTTGTTGCTGTCGAGGTGAGGTCTTGGGTCCTGAAGGCGCTCAAGGTTGACATTCCAGTTCTGAAACTCGTTGGTGGGTCGTCAATCGATGAAATCTGCCAGGTGATCATGAATAAGCTGCCCCGGGAGCTTGTATCCCAGGGCGCAGCTGGTGATGGTCAAGCTCCTCCTACCACTGACCCTTCCCTAGCCCCTGCTGCTGCTCTTGCAGATGCTACTGCTCCTCTTTCTTCTCCTAGTGTTGCCGGCGTATCGTCAATGCCAGGAGCTATCTCACCGAGGCCTTCGCAGCCCTCCACGAAGTCATCACCTGCCGACACTGACAGCTCAGGCTCTACGTCAGAGGATGAGAATTCGCCTTCAGTCCTCACGCCAGCCTCTACAGTCACCCAAAATGCGTCACTGCGATCTCGACAGACCATTGAAAGGAAACCCGAGGTTTTCATCAAGAGCGAGCCTATATCCATAGGCCAGTCTCGGTTCTGGTTCCTCCAGCTCTTGGTCGAGGACCCCACAACGTTCAACGTGGCCCTGAACTTCCGCATGCAAGGACACGTGCGCGTTGGAGACTTGGAGAGGGCCATTCGCGTTGTGTCAGCCAGACACGAGGCACTGCGCACATGCTTCATCAACGACAAGGAACACGCCGACAAGGCTTCCCAGAAGGTGCTGGCGCATTCCACGATCAAATTGGAGCGCAAGACGGTCAGCTCACTGGAAGAGGCTGCGAAAGAGTACGCGCAGCTTCGAGCTCACAAGTTTGATCTTGCAGAAGGCCCGCTGCTGCGGCTCATGCTCCTGACACGGTCCGATACGACAGACTCCCATTTCCTCCTCGTCAACTATCACCACATTATCATGGACATGGCTAGTTTCCAGATTTTCACGTCTGAAATTGAAAAGGTGTATAGCGGAAAGCCACTAGGGTCACCATCCCGACAATATCCCGACTATTCGGTGGCTTTGCAGCGAGCTCTTGACAACGGGGACATGAACGAGGAGCTTGAATACTGGCGAGGCGTGTTTCCGGAAAATGACCAGCCGCCTGTTCTACCTCTTCTGCCAATGGCCCGATCAAATTCGAGAAGGGCTCTGACTGACTATGCTATTCACCAAGTCAGTACGCGCCTCGACCCGGCAGTGTCTGCGCAGGTCAAGTCGTTTTCCAAAGCACAACGATGCACGCCTTTCCACTTTTATTTGGCCGCTTTCAAAACGATGCTATTTGCCTTCCTGGATAAATCGGTCGATGACCTGACCATTGGCATCGCTGATGCTAACCGTAATGACAGCGATATCATTGGCAGTATCGGCTTTTTCCTGAATCTCTTGACTCTTCGTTTCCGTCGGCAGGCGGGCCAAAGTTTTAGAGATTCCATGTGCGAGGCCAGAACTACGGCCTATAGCGCTCTGCAGCACTCGCGTCTACCCTTTGATGTGCTTCTTAAGGAGCTGAATGTGGCGCGGTCCTCGTCCTACAGTCCCTTCTTCCAGACATTTTTTGATTATCGGCAGCAGGCCAGCGAGAGACAGACTTGGTGCGAATGCCAGTTTGAGCTCGAGGAGATGCATCCCGGGCGCACTGCTTATGACATCTCGTTGGACGTAGCCGATCTTGGTTCGGACGTGCGTGTGTCGCTACGGACCCAGCAAAGTCTTTATGACTTGACGGGGGCAAATCTGTTGCTGGAAACGTACATGCACTTCGTCTCTGCTCTCGTGCAGGACCCGACGCTCTCCCTGGAACAGTTGCCTCTCTTCAGCGGTGAGCAGCTTGCGCGTGCAGTACAGGTTGGCCTAGGCCCGAAAATGGTCTCTGACTGGCCTGCTACGTTGCCTCATCGCATCGATCAGATCGCCGAGGAAACTCCTAGCAGTGTTGCGCTCATGGATGGGCTCGGCACAAGTCTCACGTACAAAGATATGATACGACGAGTCGAGGCTATCGCCGAGGCTCTCAGCAAAGCCGGCGTTGGACGCGGTTCTCGAGTCCTTGTGTTCCAGCAACCTGCGGCTGACTGGATATGTTCTATGCTCGCCATAATGCGGGTAGGCGCCGTTTATGTTCCGTTGGACCTGCGCAATCCCATGCCACGTCTAGTAGCTCAGGCGGCCCACTGCAAGCCGAGCGCCATCTTGGCCGACGACACCACTCTCGCTGACGCGTCTGAACTTAATTTCCAACCCGTCATTAATGTTTCTCGCGTCCCGTGTACTCCCTCCGCCCGTGTTCCCAACTCTGCCACTCCGGATGGCATGGCCGCCATCCTATACACCAGTGGCTCAACGGGCACACCCAAGGGCGTCATGATTCAGCACGCTGGCATCCGCAATGAGATGGAGGGCTACACGAAGACTTATCAGCTAAGTGATGAGCGAGTTCTACAGCAGAGTGCCTTTACCTTTGACTTTTCTGTGGACCAAATCTTCACGGGTCTTGTCAATGGAGGCATGGTCTATGTCGTGCCATGGAGCAGTCGTGGAGACGCGATTTCTATAACGCAGATCATACAGGAAAAGGCCATTACGTATACCAAGGTCACACCCTCGGAATACTCCATGTGGATGCAATACGGCGGCGACAACCTTGCCCATGCCTCAAAATGGCGTTTCGCCTTCGGAGGCGGTGAGCCCATGACAAAGACTGTCCTCAAGCAGTTTGCAGATCTTGGGCTCGGCCAATTGCGGCTCTATAACTCCTACGGTCCTGCCGAGATCTCCATTGCATCGCACAAGGGCTTCATTGACTACAACAAGGAAACCCTCCCGATGTCTCCTGGAGACGACGGGGCTGCGCCATGTGGGTTTTCACTGCCCAACTACGCCACTTATATCTTGGATGAGCATCTCAAGCCATTGCCTGTTGGCATGCCAGGCGAGGTGGTCATAGGCGGGCCTGGTGTGTCCCCGGGCTACTTGATTAATCAGGAGCTGTCTGGCCGGGCCTTTGTATCGAATCCATACGCCACGCCTTTCCACATGGCCAACGGCTGGACTCGGGTGCATCGCACAGGAGACGTCGGGCACTTGCGAGAAGACGGTTCTCTGGTGTTTCGGAGCCGCATCGCAGGCGATACTCAAGTCAAACTGCGGGGTCTGCGTATCGACCTACGTGACGTCGAAGCGAATATTATCTCTACAGCAGGCGGTGCCCTAAAGGATTCAGTTGTCACCCTCCGTACCGGCGATCCCGACTATCTTGTCGCCCATGTCGTCTTTTCACCGCAGCACCGCAACATCACCGACAGAAACGCGTTCTTGGAACAGCTACTGAGCCGCTTGCCAATTCCACAGTACATGATACCTATCCTTGCGGTCCCGCTCGACAACCTGCCTCTTACCAACCATTCCAAAGTCGATCGTAAGGCGATCAAGGAATTACCCCTGCCTCAGCGCGGGGCTCCGGTCGATGATGGCCAGACTGACGGTGACGCCGCGGATGTGACTGAGACCATGATTCGGCTCAGGCAACTGTGGCGCCAACTTCTTCCCGGCAGCGAGAAATTGGGGCTGGCAATCAACCCGTCCACCAGTTTCTTTCAAGTTGGCGGTAATTCCCTTCTTGCTGTCAGGCTCCAGTCACGTATTCTCCAAGTTTTTAACAGAACCATCCGACTTGTCCGCCTTCTCAGCGCCAATTCCCTATCACAGATGGCGCGAAAGATTGAAGAGAGCCCTAGTGTTGGTCGGATCGATTGGTCACAGGAGACGCTGCCTCCACCGATTCCCAGCTTCCTCGACGGTATTTCTAACACAAAAGAGATGACGGAGAGGGGAGTTAGGCGCAAGACTGTGCTCATGACTGGCGCAACAGGAAATCTCGCGCGCCACTTGTTTCCGCTGCTATCAGCGGATCCCCGCGTGGGCACGATCCACTGCGTTGCTGTGCATGACAAGCACCGCGAGCAGCAGCAGACGAGTCCGCTTGCGAGCCCTAAGGTTACCTGTCACGCCGGTGACCTCTCTCTACCACTCCTCGGCCTTGGCGAGGATAGTTTTCGCGCCCTCGCCGGAGAGGTCGATGTGATCCTGCACCTGGGCGCCGCCAGATCGTTCTGGGACAACTACCACCTGCTTCGGCTCACAAACCTCCACTCAACAGTCGAGCTCGTGAAAATGGCCGCCCCCAGGCGCATCCCTATCCACTTCGTCTCGACCTCGGGGGTCTTAACCTCGGACCAGATCCAACAGCATGGCTTGGGCGCGTCTTCGGCTGCGAGCAATCAACCCCAGACTGACGGCTCCGACGGCTACGTCGCTTCCAAGTGGGCGAGTGAGCGGCTTCTCGAGCGCTCATCTGCCTCCGTGGCTCCGGGGCTGGGGGTCCCTTCTTTTGTGTACCGCCTCCTCCCGGCGGTGTCGAGGTCGACGACCGACCCTGTCAAGAAGCTGGAGGTTCTTGACGAGTTCATCCGCTGTGCCGACTTGGTGGGCGCGACGCCCGATCCCAAGAACTGGGAAGGCCGCATCCATCTCGCTCCGGCGCCGGCAGTGGCGCGGTGGCTCTGTGAGTCCGTCTTGGACGAGAAGCGGTCTGTGCCAATGTATCTTTCTGGTGACGGTGACCGAGCGTCTTCTCGTTCCACGGTGCGGTTCCTGCACTATGAGAGCCCGGTTAGTGTTGATGTCCTGGACCTGACGGATCGCGTGGAGAGTCATTGGGGAGGCGGCCGAGGACAACAGGCGCCGCCGCGGATGCCGCTTCTCAAATGGATGGGTAAGATCAAGGCAGCGGGCTTTGGCCACGTGCTGGCATCGCAGGAGGCCACTGTACAGAGTGGAGAGATCAAGATTCTTTCTAGGAGGTGACATCTGGGTGGGCATGGAATCCTTCAGGATTTGGATTAGCTGGAATAAAAGTTAACATCTAAGGATAGCTTAAGTATACGCTTCGATTTGTTTCCGTGGGGGGGATGGCTAAGTATGGTTCAAAGCCATCGTGTTCATTCTTTTTTGGAGGCTATGTCACACTGAGTAGAAGGATATAGTATGTTATCAACGCTGTCTTGGGAAGCTTAGTAGACAAGACGTCGCCAAAAGGTTTCGATGTTCAAAATAGATCTATTTTCCCCGCCCCTGAGTAACTCACGCATTCGCGTAGTCGAGTCGGTCGTTATGCATATGCGATAGACTAATATTCTCTGTCAGGAGAGGTCAAGATATCTTCATTGGTGTGTTAGGAATCCGTCAAAGTATGCAAGGCAGATATGTTTGGTCATATCTGATCCGAGCTGGCACGGCATTCAAGTTCAGGGATGAAAATGACCGGTGTGGACCATTGTAGATAATTTGAGACCCCCTCCTCGGGACCGTTCTACGCCGAGGTCGCACTACTCATGCAGGTCACCACCGACCTGAAAATTGCACTGCACCGGCATTTCTCGCATGAATGAGTACATAGAATACATCATACTAGTGACCCCCTTTTTTGCCGATTTCGTGCCCTCAGTCTGAGTCAACTTCTCCAAGCTGTGTCCACATTAACATTACTATTACATTCTAGTCTAAAGCCCCAAGCAGCCGGACTGATAGAGCGGAGGGCGGATTCCGAAGAAAAGAAAAAGAAGAAACCTACCGCAAAGATGTTGAGAGCAATATCACTGCCAGACATGACAGCACTGCTGACGAAGACGACCGTATTCAGCCAGGAGTATTTGCTATCAGTCCCCGTCCGGAGCGTGACAGCGCCGTAGATGGTGTCCCCAGTCTGGAAACCCTGGTCGCGGAAGAGGATATGGGCGCCGTCGTCGGTCTGCAGGACTGCGGTGCCATCCGGGTAGAACTGGCCGTCGTCTAGCAGCAAGCCGGCATCGACGCCAACGGGCAGCAGCGTGCCGTTGAGCCCGCGGGGCCCGGTGAAGTTGCCGCCCGCGATGGGCAGCGCCACGCGCGTTCCGCTCCCTGCTTCAGGTCCGACAGTGATTGTGTCACCCGCCCGTACGTTGGCGGTGAGGATGTATGTCAGAATTGGGGGTTTGGGATCGGCAGCTGCCGAGATAGCGGCTATTGACAGGAGCAACACGGTGGGGGACTTCATCTTGTTTCGAGGGACGGGGGAAGGGGTCATGTGAGTTCAACAAGAGCACCTGAAAAGGATTCGAGGAGACACAGGTATTTTCGGTATTTACAATCCCAATTTATCAGGCATTTTACTCACTTGACTTGGAAATAGAAGTTATCTCACACAGATATCGCTCGAATGGTAGTACAAGCACTGAACTCTATGCTGCATTCTGACGCAATTCTGGAGGCTTACACCCGGAAGGTTCGCCGACTTATTATGTCATAAGCAGCGAATCTACCCTGATATCGGAACTCTTCCGGCCTTGGTGTTGACGGGCACTGTATCTTTGTGCATATAGATGAAGTATCGCTTTAAGAATGGATTGGAATGGGTCTGTATCTCTTGCTTATTAAAAAAGAAAATCGCCGAATCCACACTCAGTTGTAAAACCACATTACTCATCAGAGACAGAATTCTACTAGCTGTAAACGCGTCTTCTTATGCACTTGTTTCAGATCAAAGAGAAACCACCGACATTTCACGCAGTACTATTTTATTTGGGCCGAAGCAGATCAATCCACTTTGCCGCCCCGATGTATAAGACATGCCCAACCCCTGCGTAAGTCTAGGTATATGGCACCAGCATCCATGCCGTGCAGAAAGAAGGGCGAATGCTCTCGGCGTCGCTCTTAAGCACCAAGCCCAGTCTAAGCTTGACCAAATCCCACATCCACCGAGCAAAGATGGCACTGGTTCCAGGCAAGGACGTCATCGCCGGGGCAGAGAAGTTATTGTCAGATTTGAGGAGTCACACAGGCTCGCGAGCCGAGCAGACAAATGTGCTGCGACAGCTGGAGAAACTTCGATGCGACCTCCAAGATGGTCAAGACGTTTTACTGTTCCAAGCATGCCAAGTAAGTTGAAGTTGGGGATTTGAGGACTTGGTCACCACTCCTGACTTAAGCCTGACGCTCCATCCAGCTCCTTATTCTTCCGGCGCTGAACACTTTGATGGAATTTGGTGTGTTCGATGCTGTTCCACTCAAGAGCAGCATTTCCCTGCAGGAGCTGTCCGAAGCGGTCAAGCTAGACAGCAAAATATTAAGTGAGACCTTCCTTAAGTCTGATGCATGGTCGGCAAAGGTTGACACATCTTGCTCGCGATTCTAGATCGTTTCTTGCGTATGGTCTCCACCCAAGGGATATTTCAAGAGACTTCTCCAGGAGTCTACAAGCACACCGCTGGATCCGAGCCCTTCCGAAATGACCAGGCTGCTAGCTTTTTCCGCTTGGGGTATGTCTGCAGATGCTTCATGCAACTTGTGGGACTTTATAGAATATCATCTCGTATGTTAGTAGCGCTAACCCTAACTACACGCAGAACAGTACAGTTTCCACAATGGTGGAGAGTCGCAGAATACCTCAAATGTCACACGTTTGAGGAAACCCAAGACGCCACAAAGTCGCCCTATTGTTGGGCGCAGGGCAAGCAGGGCATGACATACTACGAGGCAATGGAAACGGACGCGGAGGTGTCCGTCACGTGGCACAAAGCGATCATGATGATTGAGGCGACGCAGCCGATCCTCGGCATGTTCCCTTTCAGCTCGATGAAGACCGAGGTGGAGGCGGATCCAAGTCGGCCGTTTGTCGTCGATGTGGGAGGAGGACGCGGCAACGCACTGGCAGCTATCATGAAGGAGTGCGGTGGAAGCTACGGGGCTGCGATGGTACTACAGGACATGCCCGGGGTGCTTGAAGGAAAAGATCCTGTGAGGATGCAAGGGGTGACGAATATGCCGCACAATTTCTTCAATGAGCAGCCCGTGAAAAGTAAGTACATACACCAGTCCTCACCCATGTCGTGATCGAGAAGGTTCCTGAGAGGCTTACTGAGACACCCACGTAAAGACGCTCACATCTACTTTACCCGCTTTATCCTGCACAATCACTACGATCAACGTAGCCGAAAGATCCTTCGCAGTATCGCGGATGCCATGGGGCGAACTTCCCGCTTGTTGATTGGGGAAATGATTTTGCCCACCATGGCTGATCCTGGGATAGACCCCTTCCCCTTTTTCATGGACCTCAACATGTTCATGGAAAGTGGGATTGAACGCACCGAAGAGGGCTTTGAGAGGCTTCTAAAGGAGGTGAACCTGAAGATTATAAAGATTTGGAGACATCCTGATAATCCCATTCAGGGTACTATTGAAGCTAGTTTGAGTTGTTAAAGCATTACCCTTAGGTAAATAAGAATACTTTAGTTTTTAATAATAAGGTCTCTTTTTAAAAGAAAATAGATATGTAATAAGTACATTTTATTTTGTCTTTATCACTATGTTAAGAATAATTTAGATAACTTTTTCCGATAATCAGAAAGCTTAAATTTACTACTGGAGGCGAGGTTATACTGCGGTAGATACTCCACAAAGGCTGAAGGCAACAGACCGTCGTTGAAATAAACGTCCCTGTCTCCACTATGAAATCCAGGTTCAACCCTGCACTGGCACTACGCCAGATATCCACATTTTGTCCCTCATAATGTGCTCGCAACCCACAACACTAGCCAGTAACTGCTGACGTGGTCTTGGCAAGTCAAAAGATTATGGCAGAGCAAATGCCCCCATGTTAACTTCGCGGAGGCAATGTTGGCACTGACGGCCACAGAAAACAAGCTTTGGGGCCGATTTTCAGACGTCATTACTTGCCGCCGTGCCGTTTCCGAACCCACGTCAAGAGCCAAGACGTTGACCGAAAAGGCTTGGCTAGGCAGCAGCAGAGTCCACTTTTTAAACCCGATCTACTGTGTAGTGCCGCTGGACTAGCGAAAAGCTCCTCGACAGGGAAGCATGAACAACATCCTGATAAGCTCTGCTGTGAGGGCCAGATGGCCAGAGTCTGACGTGTCAGCGCCTGAAGCGTCCGCTAGAAGACTCGTGGGAGGAACCGTGAAAAGCCGAGGAGCGGGACGAGCGCAGAGCCTCATTTACCCCTCCCTGCCTGATCGTCCCGCTGATGCGTACTAATCCGGGTTCGCAGTGTGGTTACACATCACTGAAGCGTGCACGTCTTACTGCAGGGCCATCACACCGCCGGTGGCTTGTGGGACACCAAGTTCGCGCCTAGTGTTTGGTTTCACTGTGTGGTCGTGCCCTCCCTAATCATTTCAACCTCGGTCGATTTGACTCTTCCAAGCGCTTGCCGGAGCTGGAACTTTACCGCCCATACTCCCAAATTCATGGGCGCCAGATCACCCTCCCCTCCAATTGGCCTAGCGTTGGCTGAAGAGGTGGCCAAGATGTGGCCACCATCACACAGCGTAATGCAGGCTGTGATGGCCTTCCGGTGATTGTGTCCTATGAAAGACAATCTTTCTCGGTGTGGCTGGCTATCTTATATAATCAACTCTTCAGCAGAGGCATTTATTTATACGATGCGCACCGGAAGAGACAGCATCTTAATGGCTGTAGGACATATGCTTTTCTTCAACCTCACGACATTTGTCATTGACGACTTTCTCTCTTCCAGAGTTTTCCCAGCAAAGACGTTGAGTAACTCTTCGATCGCGGGTATCTCAAGTCAACGCATGGTGAGACTCGATGGTCATAAGTCCTCCCTAAATCTCTGATCAGTATCCCTGAGAGCAAATGGCGCCGGAAAACTCACAGCAAGTGATTCCGAAAGACAATCCTGAACTGCGCATTCAAGGCATTCCATACAGAAGCAACACTATCCCAAAAGACGCCATTGATGAGGATGACTTAAAGCTGGAGGAAAGCCTCAGAGAAAATGAGATCCAGGGTGAGCCTGGGACTTTTTATCCGCTGAACACTGTTCGCGGTCTGTTTACCAGAAAGCGTGTCCTGGCACAACTCAGATCTTACGATGCACTTCCCAATGCGGATTCTTACGTGGACCTTATTTGCATGGACAAGGCTGGAACGGAAACAACGCCGACCTACACCAAGATATTCGCCATTTTGACTCTGATAGGAAAGGGCAGCGCGATAGGAGACTTTGTCGATGCAAGATTATCGGACAAGACTTTACCATTTTTTCGTTACGACTATCCGAATGCAAAGAGGCAACAGCACCTATTCTTGAAGGATACTGACACACCGATAGAGGTACTCAGGAAATGGGCAGCCCACGAACGGACGGCTTTCGAGAACACACAGTGGATGCTCTTGGTGCCATTCCTCGAACTCGGTCCAGGGAATATGGCCCAGGACTACCAGTTGTCCGATCGAGATTCCTTACCGTGGTGCAAATCAAAGTCTGGTAGCTCTGAGTCTGCGGACACTTCAATAGCTGCAGGAGCTTACGGGAAAGTGTACTGCGTTGATATTCACCGCGACTGTCATGGATTCCAAGAAGTTTTGCAGACGGTACGACCATCCTGATCTGTCAACTGTGAGCGTTGTACGGCTGCTAATCCGATTATCGTAGATCAAACTTGACGGTGATAGATTTGCCGTCAAAGAGCTGTTAAAGAGAGACTTCAATGATGAGACACAGTTCAGAAAAGAACTGGACCAACTGAAACGGTTTAACGGCCTGGTACACGACCATCTCGTGACACTTCTATCCAGTGTCACAAAAGGAGCAACGCCAGAAAGCAGGCAATACCACTTTGTCTTTCCCTTTGCCAGATATGCACTTGATGACTATTGGAGGACCAATCACAGTCCGTCATGGGATAAGATTACTATCAGATGGGTCGTGAAGCAATTGTTAGGTATCATGGGGGCGATGGATGCCATACACGTGCCCAAGCACCTCCACGCGAGGGCGCAGGTCGCCAAATACGGCATGCATGGTGATCTTAAACCGGACAATATCCTCTGGTTTGAATCGCGCAAAGACTACAGAGGTCTTTTCGTGATTTCTGATTTTGGATCCGCGGACATGCACAGTGATAAGAGCCGGTCAAACATCCCCAATGAGAAGATCCCAGCTGTGCCAGGATATCGGCCCCCGGAGTGCGACATTCAGAATGGCTACATCTCTCGACGGTACGATATTTGGACACTGGGATGCCTTTTCCTCGAAATTCTGACCTGGATGATGGGAGGACAGGAATTTCTGCGTGCATTTAAGAAGGAGAGGATGAAGACAATTTACGTCACCGGCGCAAAAAGAGACATGTTCTATACCGTCAAGAAGCTTGAGGGCCAGACGCCAGGTGCCATCCATCTCAGAGAATCTATCATCGCGGTCAGTTCTACGCCACTCTTGAAGATCCCTCACAGCCAAAGTGTGGGAACTCTGCTCACTATTTTTGACTCGACAGAAACCGACTGAAAAGGAATGGTATGCGCTCGAGGTCAAACCGGAAGTCAAAAATGTGCAGTACCAACCCAGATACGGATCCGAAAATCTGAGCTGTTCTTTATGCTAACTCAGAAGCAGTGGATTCAGCGTCTCCATCAGGATGAGCGGTGTCCAGCAATCGTCCACGACATCCTGGACATGATCGAGGATGAGATGCTGGTAATCCTGTCGAGAGACGGCAACAAAGTCGGAACGAAGGATAGATCGTCATCTACGACACTGAAGAGAAAGCTTCAGGAGTGGGTCTCAAAGTGCGAGGTGGACGATGGATACTGCTTCGAGGGCCAACCGCACCCACGCCGCCCGGTGCGTGCACCGACTGTGGTCGTTGCACCACTGAATCAGGAAGCTGAGGACTGCATCGAAATGCATAAACCGGCACTTCTGAGCCACAACCCTTCACATGATGAGAGTCGTACTAAGTCAACCGTGCTCTGGGAAGATTTACAGAACGATGAATAGGCAGAATCATGGAATTTATTTAAATTTATTTGAGTGAAGTGGACTCTACCAGTTGAATTGCAAATCTCGATCCATGTATGGAGCCATAACGCTCAGGTGTCATCAAAGTTAATTATAGGAATTTAAATCAGGCTAAAGGTTTTCTCTAGATATTCCTTAAGCATTTTTCTGGTCAATCGGATGCAGCGCAGAAATCTAATCTGTGCAAAAGAGTCTCCGGATCACTCTACAACTACCATAGAGTTAACATCGTATTTATTGACGCCTAGGCCCATATAGCATGATCAAATAATCTCCTTGCAAAAACATCACCATTATGCCGTACACCGTGCCAAAATCAGTAGTGTTCTTCTATAGAACTTCGAAGTCTCTCCAGTTCGCTCTGTATCGATCACGTATTAGCAAATTATAGTGTGATCAGAGCATCCGTGCGCAGTAAAACTTCAGACGTACCCTATGCAGCTTGCGCGGAATTTCACACTGGAACCTTCCTCGTACCCACTATCCGAACAGTCAGGACACGCGATTCCAATATTTGGACACAATGTACCGGAGCACTTACGCTGACCTCAGCTCTCCCCTCGCCAAATATGCTGGCTAAGAACCTCTCCAAATTGTCTTGTGAGGCATAGGTCGCGCGGATCATCTGTATTTCCATGATTGCAAAGAGGATGGGTTCAGGAAACTTGGCAAATTCTCGATGTGTAGAGAAATACGTAGGTCTCGACAAAGTTTGGCAGTGTGTCGAAAACGAGCGTTCCCAGGATCAAATTCTCGGAGGGAATCGCGATATAAATTTCAAAGCGCAGCGCCAGAATGTACTAACAGGTCGGGCGAACGTGTCGCGTCACGCGCAAAGCGTGCAGATACCCAACCAATGTTTTGCAGGGAGGCAAGTTGGCATACCGCTGGGCTTTTTGAGATTTGAGGCTGCAAAGCGCCCATCGATGATTCGGAATACTGCATGCATTAGTGCAGCTGCATGTGTGTGTGAGGGGCTTAGCTGCTGCGCCCCCTGCTGTGTAACGTGAGGCACCTCAGAGTTCGCAGGCGGTGATCTGGCTGCCGCCCCAGGTGCCGCTCCACTCCGTCGACCGACCCCAATGCCCCCCATCCGGGTGCTCCCTGGACCATCGAGCATCCAGCCGGTCGTCTATTCGTACGTGATCCACTTGAGATGGACTGGGCTCGCGACGATGCAGTACTGGGTCCAGCCGATCTGAAGCAGGTCTTCAAGTTTGAGCCCAAGGAAACAACCGTGCTACGAGTACTCAACCAGTATAATGTCAGTTGAGTAGCGGAAACTCGCAGGGAAACCATCTGCTGACACCCACCAGGAGCCAGTCCTGTGGACCTTGAAAGAAGAAAAGCAATGGGAGGAATGGTTTCGCAAGGTATGGAGTCTTTCTTTTGAGACTTTCGTGATTTCTTAGTTCCCTATCCGGTATCATTTTTACAAAAAAAGCTCACGCTGACCGTGACCAGGAGCTTCCACCTCTCGATGGCTCGGTATCGGGTTTGGTTCTGATGTAAGAAATGAAAGAATAAGGCATCAGGAGCATATACTGACCAGCTACTCATACATAGTCTGGCTAAACGGACAGGTGAAACGGGCCTTACGGGGATCAAGAAGGTGAATTCTGATCAATGGTTACAATATGTCGACGAGCAGATGGCGAAGAACAGTCATAGCCACAACGACCTGACCATAACGCCCCGAGGACCTAAAGTAAAAGAACCGGGCGGTGGTTCAAGAAGCCTCAAAGTACTTCCGTTTTCCCGAGAAGTGTTCGTACGAATCGCAGAAAAGTTCCACATCCATAACTCTGCGGTCAGAACGATTAGCCGAGCAGATATCCCGGTCTTCTCGAGCGCTAATGTGTATATGGGTGAGAAAGACGGGCCCAGATACCCGGCATACGGTGCGTATTCCTGATTCTTGCAGAAAACCTTGACAAGTCGCCAACATTGCAATTCACAAAACTGATGCTGTTACAGTGTACAACTGCCGTACCACCAACTCCTGGGCGATGGATCTTGCGTTCACTGCAACGTTCTTCCCACACTGTCGGCTCACATTTGGTATCCTCTTCGGCTGCCCCTTCTCCATCGAGAAGCAGATTGTGAACAGGTTGAGCTACGCCACGCAAGAGGCGGGGCACCCGCTTCTGATCCCTGGGATATTCGCGGAGCTCGAAAGAAACCGCCAAGTCCACGTGATCGAGTCTGCGATAGATGATGTGGAAACACGAATCCTGACTGTGGATTCGAGCCCCGAGGAAATGGATGCGATGCCAGCATCAGCGAAAGAGGCAGACAATCGGGCAAAACGAACCCAATGGTTGGACACTACATACCTGAGGAATCAGCTGGTCAACTGGAACACCCAACTCAAAAAGCTTGCCAGTCACACAGACGAGCTCTCGAACATCATTTTCCGGCAGCAAGGGCCAGACGACACTCAACCATCTTCGCCGACCAAAGACGACGGGCTCAAGAAAGAAGAGTGTGTTGACGCTTCCGGAGAACACCTCCGCCGTGTCGGTGTGAAAATCAGAGATAGAGTCCAGGAAATCATTGATGAGTATGATGCAAAAATTAGAGACTGCACAATGAGGGTCGACGGTATGGCCATGGCAACTCAATGGGTAAGATGCACCTTCGAACTTTGGCCCTCGGACTCTGTCTTCACCCTCCAGAAAAGGGAGCTTTTCTGCCACAACGGCATGTGAAGAACAGTGCCAAATATCAATACCGATTCACTCTCGAGCTGACCGAATTAGGCCCAAGGTGAAACCAACGTAGAAATCGCTCTAGCCACCAGTCGAGATTCCAGACACATGAGGTCAATTGCGCTCGTCACCATGGTATTTTTGCCAGGGACATTCTTCGCGGTATGAAATTCACCTCACCAACACTCGTACTGAGTGATTCTGACTGCTGCAGTCAATTTTCTCGATGACCTTCTTCGATTGGTCTGGTCCAAACGGAACGCCTGAAATCTCTACATATGTCTGGGTCTACATCGTTATCACCGTCGCGTTCACGTTTATGACGATCGGGCTTTGGTGGTACTTTGTCATTTATCGCCAGCAACCAGCGAGCAATGGAATTCTGGACGAGGAGGAAATAGAGCTTCTTCCTAGGTAGAATTCATAGAATTTTGCTATCTTGGAGCTGATTCGGCCTAATTTCACACACCAAATTTCAAAAGCACGCTTTTTGTAACCAGAATGATATCCAGAGGATGTTGACACGGGATCCAGGAGTGAAATGAAATAGTCGTGATTGGGGATTCCCCCGAGAGAGCTGAGTCTACCCAGGTGAATGCCTTTCAAGATCTCTGTTGGTGGCAGGGAAAATCTAGATTCCGAAGGCATTCCAACCAAGAATGGGATGTAAAAGATTCGTGTCGTCCGTATTACAGTCGAATATCAATAGAAAAAGCCGTTGAACTGTCTATATCTCTTTGAACGGCGGGATCCTGCCCCATCCCTTGGGGGATGTCTATCAACTAAAAGGAAAAGAAAACTGATGGAGAAGCAGACAAAATAAGACGCTCCTTAGCGCCTTGGTCGTAGGGTGGAAGAATGAGGACATGTGATCAGTCTGACTCGGAGGACGTCGAACTGGACCCCCTCCTGCTCGTATGCCTGCAGTTGAGGTAGAGTGTCTGTAGATCAAAATCTTGGTTGGATTCGATCATGTAGACGTTGTGGTGGACCTATTGAACCTGTCAGCCGAATTCTGAGAGTCTTGGCTGAGAATAAGAACTTGCCTCCACGTTGAAGTTGGCGTCTTGTCCTAGGAGAGCTTTCAGTTCTTCTGAAAGCCTCCGGGGGCTAGCATGTTTTGTGGGTAGCTGCCTTCGCACCGCATTAGAACCCGACCCATGTTGGCTGGATGTGAGAGAATAGCGGGCGGACATTGGTTGAGCTTTTGTGCTGAGGAAGTTTCGAATGGGATATGACGAAAAATCTGCGATGAGGAGCGGATTCTCGAGAATGGTTTGCAAGTGGTAGCTGAAGGGTGTTGTGTGTGATGATCTAGAAAGGATAGTATGATTCTCACCAGGAGCATATGGTCGATTTATATCCATCCAAGATCACTTCAGCCTTCGAAAGGACCCGTAAGGCATTTCAAAGTGCCAATGATGTAGAACAATCAGCATGCATGTGTCACGCCCGATATGAGTCCACGTCCTAGGGGTCATCATGCAGCTGAAACTCATACTTTGCGATCACGTATCGAATGTGTGGCACGGCTGCAATACCACTGGTCATTCGGGGGCGATGATGGGGCCTAGTCTGATGACTTCAGGAGACTCGAAGTGTAAAAAAGGCGTCCAGGAGGCTCCAAGGCGACCCAGGCGTTGTGCAACAGGTCACCCTATAGTGGCGGACCTCGGACCCGGCACTCGGCACTTGACCAAAGTGTATGAACTGCGCAGCCTTATTCTCCCACAATTGCCGAAGGGTCGAGTCCCGATGGGTGCCTCGCTGCACATTTCAATAATCTCACTTAGGGCCCAGCCTGCAGAAAATTTCGCCTGATCGGGAAAAGCTCTGACGCTATCAATCTTTACACGAACCGCCCTCGGTGGCTTGGAGCCGGTCCTCTTGGGGGCTTCTTGACCGAGCTGGACCATCATCTGGCGGTTTCTGGCCCCCAGCCAAGAATAAGGTGCATTTGTGCTACCCGGTGACTCCGCCCCGGAGGATGCAGGCTGACTGAAAGTGGGGATTGCAGGTGTGCATGTGTGTGTAGCTGTGTGTAGTGGTGGTAGGCTGAGAGCAACCGGTCATCGGATTAGGCTCTCTGGTTGTTCTCCTCACCAGTTGATGTTGACAAAGTGTGGCAGTCCATTTGATACTTGCACTGCCTCCTTCTTGCTATGCTGACTGGAGTTTGTAGGATTGCGTGCAGTGCATCCGCTCATGGCGCGGATCTTGAATGGTATGACGAAGGAGCCGCCAGCACCCTCATCTCAATAATTATAGCGGGCTGAGCTCAGATCTCCATCTTCAATTGGACTTGGGCTTTCCGAAAGATTGGAGGTTTTTATATCTAGTCTAATGCACCTGTCTCTCACGCCCTGGTGTGATGAGCCTCTTGTCGCCAGCACCTGACGATGGCTCCATACATTGATGATTCGGTAAGTCGTTGTCTTTTTTCGTTGCATGAGTTTCGTCCTTGATGAATGGAGCTAACTGATGTATAGACAGGCCGTCAGAGGCGAAACATCCCCTCTTTGAGTACTCACTTTTCAAGTGGCGATTTGACCTCAATTTCGCCAGTCCAGAAGTCAGCAACCGAGTTAGCTTCCAATAGCCAAGTTGACGACCTCGGAAACGGGAAGCATCTGGAGCAGCAGGAAGATCCAGAGGGCTCAATTACAGGCACGTCGACTCCATCTCAGGTTCCAGTCGAACTCCTGATCACCAAAGCGGGCGGCAAGTTCAGACAGGAGGGTGACTCTCAATCAATGCCCGGGAACTTGGATGCGAACGCCGAGTCACAGGCCTCCTCAATCGGATACGACGAGAATTTTCCAGATTCATCAATACCTGGGTCACAAGATACAACGCTCACCGAGTGTCCCGAGAGGTTGGGGGACGAGCTTCGCGAGGCATATTGTGATACGGAGAGTAAACAGCGCAGTGAATTTTTGCCGATCGATGCCCTCGACAGGATCGTCACCGAAGGCCGTGTCAAAGAGGAGATCGAAAAGTTCTCGAAAATACCAAGCGCTGAATTGGACCAACATGTGCAGTATGTATTAGGCGCTTCAACCATTCCAGGCCAGACAACATCGCGGAAGAAGATATTTGCTATCTTAGCCCTGATCGATAAGCTGGAGGCGATTTGGGACTTCGTGGCAGAAGGCATCTACGACGTCCATTTACCTTTCGAGAAAGAGAAGGCGCAAAGCCCAGATGGATCACGAAAAGGCCGTCTTGATTTGTCCCGGAAATCAGGTACTGACGGATCTACACGAATACTTATCAGAGCCTTCCGTAGATGGACTGGTTCTGAGGTCACAAACTTCGAGAGAACTCAATGGAATGTCCATATCCCTATCTTCTTTCTCAACACGAAAAAAGAACCCAAAGTTCGCCATTACCCACTCCAGGAGAGTGTTGTTCTTCCTTTCATCGAAGATGATGAAGTCAAACAAGGCGGTAAAATGGGCGGCTTTGCGGACGTGTGGAGAGTTAAGCTCCATCCGTCTCATCACAACCAGGGGACTCTCGCTGTAGGTTTTATTCCCGAAGCTTACAATACCTTCGTCTTGTGTTTCTAACTGAACCATCTGCATACATAGTCAGGAAGACGCGAAAATCCATCATTCGCCATCAAACGACTACGTTACATGGATGAGAAAGCCTTCCGCAAGGAGGTGCAGAACCTGAAAAGATTTAGCACCCGCGACTACCTTCATCTCATCAAGCTCCTTGGAACATACGAATGGCGCCACCAATACTACCTAGTGTTTCCTTGGGCGGATGGCAACTTGCTGGACTTCTGGGAAAACCACCCAGAGCCACTTGCCCCAAGGCGCGATATCAACACAGCTCTCTGGTTCTCTAAACAGTGTCTTGGACTCGTAGAAGGAATGAAGATGATCCACACGTGGGACACACCTGATGTAGACGGACAACACAACATGTTCTCTTTCCCGACCCACCAGATCCACGGTCTGCACGGCGACCTGAAACCGGAAAATATCTTGTGGTTCAGACAATATGAGGAGAATGGAGAAAAGAGTTCTTCTTCGATGGGTCATTTCAAGATATCTGACTTCGGTTTGAGCCATTTCCATGGAACAAAATCCGTTGCAGACATTGACGCCAAAGATATGGGGTTTTCGCCGACCTACCGAGCTCCTGAGAGAGACGTGAAAGGCAAGGTGGCACAAAGCTATGACGTATGGTCTCTCGCGTGCGTGCTTCTTGAGTCTGTCAGTTGGTACGTGGGTGGGTACAAGGAGGTGAAGACTTTCAGTGACAGAAGAGTAAAGGAGGACATGCAATTTGATGGCGGGTACAAACAAGATCGGTTCTTCAACTTCATGAGAGCCTCACAGGGAGTGACAGATGAGACACAAGGCAGGGCACAGATCTGTGCCGTTGAGAAGGTTTCTGTCAATCAGGTGAGTATAACATTGCTATCGCCTTTTTTTGACGTTTTACTGACACAGCTCTCACAGGAATTCGAGAGACTCTATGATGACCACTATTGTTCCGACTACCTTGTCGACTTTCTCGAGCTCATCCAAACGAATCTTCTTCGTTTAGGGCCAGAGAAGAGAAGGAATTGTACAGAAATAGCGGAGAGTCTGAAAGGTTTTCATGCGAAGCTGCAGAAAGACACAAAGTATGGTACCAAGAAAATGAAATCGCCGCCTTCTCGATCGCCGACATTGGACTCGCTCCTGATGGAAGGAAAGGTGTCCCCGGAGTTTGAGAAGCAGATCCGCAAGAGTCTTCCGAGGAGAAGCACTTCGTTTGACAAAGAAGTAGCGAACAGCTCCACCTCCATACCTGCTGTGCTCTCCTCATCACCTAGCTCGAGCCACATCAATCTTGTCCCAAACACGAGGCGGGACTCTCGTCCTTCATCACCAGAACGCAAAGCAAACTTCCGCTTGTCAAAAGAATTGAGCACTGTGGAAGAGGGATCCCAGTCACATGAAGAGCTCGACAAACATCAGCAATCCAATGCAGGAGTGGATGCGCTAGCAAGTGAGGGCACTGAGCAGGCAGAGAAGGCTCGCACGCTGTTAATACAGAATCTCTCGGGTCTCAACATCGAAAACGGGGAAACATATCATTTCGGGCCAATTGATGAGCAGGAGCGACACCCGTCTGCTACCAGAATAACGCAGAAGACTCCCTGTCCCGTGCCTGAAAACACGTGTTCAGAAGTGATGTCCACGGACTGCGGGCTCGACTCGGGCTTCCAAGGACACAAAACCTCCGAAAAAGACTCGACGGCAGACCGCCAATACAAATCAACTGCTGAAGAACAAACAGAAAGTGATGACAGTCGAGCATCAGAACCTGCAATGAATGCTACTATGTTGCACAATGCAGATGGCGTAAGTCAACCTAGTCACCCGACCGGACAGACCGAGGGTGAACAACAAGAGTCATCCAAGAGCGTGCCTAGAGTTGTTGGCAGGGATGAACACCTCAAGGTACCACAGGTTGAAGGAGAGGAGAGAACGTCCTCAGATTCCACGACTGTGTTTCAAGATACGCCTGCTGTCGAGAAGGAAGATGCTCATGATCGCCGTACGCGGGACCCGTCTCAAACGGACAGTCACGGCGGGGAAAAGATGGCAAATCATACTGACACTACAGAGAGTGTTATGGAGGAAGAGAGGGTGAGGGGCAGGTGGTTCAAGTCTATTCTGAAGAAGATACCCTGTTTCAATTAGGCTGCATAGTGGTTTTGGTATTTATTGGCGATTGGAGTCCTGGTGTACCACGTTGATATCCACGGTCGATATTTGGTTTGGGAAGTCAAAATTTACAAAGTTGGATGTTGAATGACGGATATTCTTTTCTTTACTGTTACCTTCACAATTCGCCCGAAGGAACAAATACATACGCGAGTTATGCCACTTGTCCGGGCGTATGGAGATCGCGGGTCTGATAGTTCCAGTATACAGTGGTCCTGCGCACGTTTGATGTTGATGTGCGGCGCATTGTGCAGGTTTGCGGCATGGGGTTAGCTGACTGTACTTGTTAGTTCAACAATGGAGGAGTACGTACCCCTGCAGTCCTGTACCTGCCCCACTAGCGCGAGAGCCGGAACTTCCAGGCTTGGTCGACGGGACTATGTAGACTTCGACCAGCTGTCACCAGCTGTGCCGTCGTCCACCTCTTGCGCAGTCACCCGGGGTCTCCATCTTCCCAACCTCACCATGCAGAAGCGTGCTGTCAACAGGGTTACCAAACCGACAAATTTCCGCCGACCCAACCGCAGGATCGACGAGGACCAATTGGCCGCCCACTTCGAGGGCTCCGAAGAGGAAAACGCGCTTTACCGCGCCGCAGCCGCGGTCGCGAGCGCAGAGGGCCAGAATGTTGTCGCGACCGACGAGGCCGTGATGGAGGAAGTGGGGAACGCGTTCAAGAACGACCAGGCGCAGCACGAGGTTGATGTTGACGGCGAAGGCGAAGGCGACGTCGACGTAGACCACGAGGCGCAACATCACCACCACCAACACGACGGCCATGACGTGCAGGGCGACGCGCTGGACCACGAGATGCCGATGGCGCCCATGAGCGCGGAGCCGCACCACCAGCAGACACACCACGTCGGCCACCAGAACCTCGACGACATCCTCGGACACGCGAGCATGACCTACGCGCAGGCAGCAGCAGCAGCCGCAGACCTCCAACCGCCGCCGCCTCCCCAGCCGAACGTGGGCAGCGCAGCGATATCTGCCCCGCAGCCCCTCGTCGCAGCGACCGACTTCCAGCCTACACCCTCGACAAGTCAGCACACATCACAGTCACTACAACCGCCCTCCCTCGGCCCACACACAGCAGCGTCGTCAGGGTCCGGCGCGCAGCAACAACAGCAACAGCAGGACCCTCCACAGCCGCCGCCCAAGACGACGGAGCAGATGGCCGAGGAGTCCGGCTACGCGGGGTTCAAGGTGGACAGCGCGTTTGCAAAGCGTATGTCGCGGGACCCAGGCCAGCGGCTGGCTGAGCAGCGGCGGCAGGGCCAGGACCTCAACCTGGTGCGGCGCAGTAACGTCGAGGCGCTCTTCGCCCAGATCGCCGGCTCCGAGGCCGCAAACCCGTGCGCCCACTGCCGCAAGGGCCAGGGCCCCTGGACCGTGTGCGTCGTCTACAGCGGACAGATGATGGGGAGTTGCGCCAATTGCTGGTTCAACGCGTCCGGGTCGAGGTGTTCATTCCACGGTACGTCCCTCTAACTTTCGGCCCCGTTTCCCGTTGTGGAATCATTGCAGTCTTACGTGTACTAAACTACTCTCCTACAGAGAAATCTCAACCGCCCCTCCCAGGTGCCCACCACCCCTATGCAACCCTCCCAGTAGCAATGCCAGTGATAGGTCAGGAGCAAGGAATAGGAGTAGGGCCAGGAGTAGGCGGGGCCGGAGGCGGCGGTCCCGGCGGCGGCGGGCACATGGTGGGCTCACCGGTGCAGCTCCATGCCGCGCAGCTGTGGCAGGCGCCCGCGGCGCTGTTCTCGCACGACGCCGGTGTTAAGCACACGGTGCAGAACGCGCTGGTGCAGGTGCGGCAGGCGGACCGGTACACGCGCGCTCTGATCGAGGTCGAGGTCGCGGCGAAGCAGCTCGCGCTCAAGATCGTGCAGGCCGAGGAGGTGGCTGCCGGCCTGGGCGTCGGCGTCGGCGTGGAAGGTGAGGACGAGGAACACGTTGGCGATGAGGACGAGCAGGGCCGTCACGAGAGCGGGTATGAGTCGCCCGCGCCGGGGGGTAGCGGCATGCCCGAGGAGGGTGAGCCGTGAAGCGGCGAGCCGGAGGCGCGGGAACCATTACTTCGGGACGTGTCTATGATGCGTCGCTTTCACTGAGACGGCTAGACGTGATGACCAGACGCTGTCTGGGTGATGGCTCTGTTTGAGACTTCCACAATGGACAGTCCTTATTGGTGACAAGCGGCCATGTAGTCCGGAGCATGGGTAGTCAAAAGCCTTCTATAGAAGACAGTCCGATATCAAATCATGATACCTACACACGCGAAAGCAGAGACACCCGGGACCCTGGGCAAGCTAATAACACCCCAAGAAACCCTTAAGAATTCCAGACTGGGGGGAAAGCCAAGAGCCCGCCAGAACATGAAACGTCGAAACACACAGCGCATGAACACAACCCAACGCCAGCTGATCTGGAACTCCCCCAGAGCCCGTCATCCCTTGTTGGGGAGATCGCCAGCGCCAGTGTCGCACGAGCGAAAAGCGGTGTCAGCCCACAATGGGGTGTACTCATGACCTGCCGGAAGGGGGGCAGATATCCAGGCCACTGGAAACCTCCTCCCCAGCTTTGCGGTTGTATGAGAGCAGGGTGGCAAGACGACGACGACACACAGCACAGCCACAACGCCATTGGTCGGTCAACTTGGTCCCCTTTAGCTGGGGGTCGGATTCAATTCAACAGACTTGACACGGCAATGTGTGAGAGAGAGAAAGAGAAGCTGCTGAGTCTGCAGTCTGCAGCAAGCGTACACAGACGAGAGCCCCGTCTACCTGCTCACCCGAGCCAGACAGTGTCATCTCATCTCAACTGCCGCCAGACTTAATCACTCCCGGCTCTCGCTCATTGTGCTTTTGGTTACTCATCCTCTCTTTCCCCGGTCGAGGGGCGGATGAGAGGGAGACGGTGCCATCAACAAAGAAAAGCCAAGAACCGGCCAATGCACCGTTGTCGTTGTCGTCGCCGGCGCGGCGGCGGCAGCAGCAGTCGGGAAGTCTACGCATTGCCCATGGTGAACGCAACCCCAAGTCAAAAATACAAAGCCATGAGCACCGCCATGAGCACCAGCACGTACACACCTACCACACACAGGACAAAGGCATTGTGTGTGTGTATGTGCGCACGCATGTGTGGTGTGCACCAGGCCTACCAGCCAAGGGTCCAGGGATGATACCTGTCGGCCGGGAGGTGCGCGACGGCACACAGGACCGGACCCCAGACTGGGAGGCATCTGGTCCGAAGTTTCAGCACGACATTGTAGTAGTAGGCCCGAGTCGAGTCGAGTCGAGTCGAGTCTCTCTCTCTCCTCGAGCGAGCAGGCGGACGGCTGCGGGTGGCGTGCGAGGAGGGGTAAGTAACGTACGTACGGACGCTCAGTCCAATATGTAAGCCATGCATGCGTATATGTGTGTGTGTATGTGTATGGGTGGGTGGGAGTGTGAGTGTGCGAACAAAGTTCAGATACAGCTGAAAGCCTATCCGGTACGCCTCGCCCCGCGCCTGGTTCAGGCCCTCAGATCCCGTTGCTTGGCCCGCGAGATTGTTCTCTGAGAGTTTGGGTTTCTGGTCGCATGTAGAATGCGGGACTGACTCTGGCAAACTCTCTTGCACAAGGCGGGCCAAATCAGCATGTGAGGCAGTTCTGACTGGTAAAGGTTATTGTTAGTACCCGCGGGTGACCGATGGGACCGGTGGATGACAGAGTAGGTAAGGGTATTTTGTAAAGTATTGGCTTTCAGTAAATAGAGCTCGTGATGCTATAGACAAATCCAACATCCGGGAATTGTTGATGTTGAGCCGCCGTATCCGAAAACCTGTCGAGATTTGTTGCCGCTCGTCTCCCTCGGTGTGGGCCCTTGTCGCGAAACATGTCCCACCACTCCGTCGCCTGGGCCGTCTTCGCGCGCCTCCCTCAGTGCCTTTCGCCTGGGAAGCACTTGTAAAAAACACAAAAAAAGACAAATAAGACCACAACGTTGACAGACTTCATAATTAAACAGAATATTGAACACCGCCCAGTAGTTTCAGATGCATATCCTTCTTTTCGTCCCCATCTCTGCTCAGCGAACCAGCCACTCCCTATCCTGCAGCTTTTCGCAGTCGCAGTCGTAGTCGCAGTCGCAGTGATCTCGCGGGACATGGTGTCGATTTGTTCGACGTAACGGGTTGGATTGTAGAGTCCAGATGGGCGAAATCAAGGACCGGAGTAAGACATAACCTGTACCGCCGCCTTCTCGGGGAAACACGCGAGGAATTTCATGAGGCGATCCAGGTTTTCGTTTCGTAAGGAAGAAATCGTTCGATTATAACGTTTTAGGGGTATCCGAATAAGAGCGTTTTGGACTAGATCAGACCGCAGAGACGCAGGTTCTCCTGGATGATGATGTCTGAAATGTTGTTAGTAACATGAACCACAGGACACAGCATCTCGCGGTGCATTGCAACTTACCGTTGACGGCCGCCATGACGAATCGGATCTGTGTTGTATCTGTTGCACATGTGAAATGTGTGTAGATTTGCTTGGTCTCGTGTTGGTTCAGGCTGACGAATCGGTTCAGGATGTAGTCGCAAGCCGCTGCGTAGTCGTCACCTCCCTCGTAGTCAGGGAAGTAGTTCTTCATCGGGCTGACAGGCAGCTTCTCCTTGAATCGATCGATCTTGTTCAGGAAGAGGATTATTGAGGTCTTGATGAACCACCTCGAGTTGCAGATGGAGTCGAACAGGGTCAGAGCTTCCTGCATACGGTTGACGGTCTCGTCTTCGAACAACAGCTGGTCGTACTCGGAGATAGCGACGAGGAACAGGATCGTAGTGACGTTCTCGAAGCAGTGGATCCACTTCTTACGCTCAGATCGTTGACCACCGACGTCGAACATCCGGTAGGTGAGGTCACCGATGATAAACGTCGTCTCGGTAATACCGGTCGTCTTGACACGAGACCGCAGGACATCCTGATCGTTGGGCATGTAGTCGGGCGCAGCGATACGAGCAATGTTATCGAAGTAGCTGCAGGCGGTTGTTAGTCTCCACGCGAAGCCACTGCCAACTGATGATCCGACTTACTATCTGGCAGAATCGTTGAGCTGGTACTCTCTCGAGCGCTTGAAACACTCTTGGACGCCACGGTCTTTCCACAGTGCCTCGATGGCGTTTCCGACCTCGGGAGGCAGGACGTCGCCCTCGATCTGGGCGGGCTGCATGAAGATGGTCTGAACGTGGTATTCCATCCGCTGGTCCTCCAGAGGCAACTCCAAGGACTCCATGGCCTCCAGAATGACGCGCATAGACTGGACCGTGTTGCTGAAGATGATTTCCTTGAAGGACTCTCGTTCGTCGCGGGAGTAGCCACCCTCGTGGATGAGCTTCATTTGCTTGAGGATGGTCGACTTTCCGGATTCACCAGCACCTGTCAATTCTGTCAGCAAGTAGCGGCGGAAAGGATCGCACGACAGCTATCGGATTCTCACGCCATGAGAGGTGATAGAATCGATAGCATGCGATCTGCATCAGTCGGCACACATACCCAGAAGTAGCATCTTGATCTCATTTCGTTGTTGCATCCGGTCGCGCTTCAGCTGGTTCTCGATTTCCTCGTTCCGGGCCTTGCCCTCCTTCTCCTCCGTGCTCATTCCGCAACCCATTGTGATTGATCGAAGTCGCTCCGCTCCGATGCAGAATTAATAGCTGCAGGTATGATTTTATTAATGCGCAAGATAGATACGAATCTGCAAAGAACGGATCAGTGGTGGGCCCAGCGACGAGATTTCGATGGCTGCTCGATTGACTGAACAGTGGCTGCTGACGGGATGGATGGCTTGCTGCGGAGGCCAACACGGGAGGAACGGGTTCTCTTGGCCAGGTATCTGGCGGAGACTGACGTGATGAAACCGGAGCAATATAGGCGAGGTAAAGCATGTAGCAGCGTGGCAGGTGGATGGCGATGGGGCAGGGCAGAGAAATGGGACGAAGTTGTGATTGTGATTGATGGGTGATGAAAATGGAGGGAAGAGGAGGCAGGCGAGAAAAGGTAAGGGGATGTGGCGTGTGAAGGGTGAATGAACGTACCGTGAAGCGATCGGTCGAGGCGATGCGATTGCGTTGGGATGCGAAGTGATGCGATGCGATGCAATCCAAGGCTGGTTCTTGGTGTCCTGTGTGTAGGGCCTCAATTCGACGCCAGGACGACCGGAAGGAAAAGATGAGGAGAGAAGAGTAAGGACAGTGAGGGCTCTAGGGAGTTATTTGGGGGGCACAGGCGATGTGCAGAAAAGAAGGTTCGCCAGGATTGAGATCCAATGGAAAGATTGGACGACTACGACGACGGGAGGAGGTGGTGTGGTAGGGTAAGCGTGGTCGAAGGCAAAGAAAGAGGCCGGGAGTTATTGGGGGGGAGGAGGTCCAGGTCAAGGCGACAGGCGGACGGACAGGAGACGAAAGGGGAGGGAGGAAGAGAACGGGAGAGGGCAGAGCAGAGCAGAATACAGGCCTATTGGAGCAGACTGCGCGAGCGAGGGTAGATGAATGGGGAACGGAACAGGACTGGGGGGGATGGGAGGATGGGGGGACGGGGATGGATGGATGGATTATGGGGCTCGGATGGGATGATTGCCTCTGGGGGGGAAAGAGAGGGGGGGGGTGTGGGCGGATGGGCAATGGCAGTTGTTCCGTGCAGCCCAGGCCAGGAGGGAGTAAGATAGACACACAGGCACAGTAGCAGTTTCTGCCAGAGCCAGAACCAAAGCCAGAACCAAAGCCTGGAACCAGAGCCAGAGCCAGAGCCAGGACCAGAGCCAGAGCCAGAGCCAGCCAGAACCAGTATGGGAGACGGCAGAGAGAACGGTGGTGCTCTCAAATGGCGCTAATATTAGGGGTGCCCACCGTTGGACTGGAGCTGCAGGGTACTATGCAGGTACCGTCCCGAGGGAAAAAAGGTGGGGAGCTACAACGGCACCTAACGGACCGACGGACTGACCAGGCGACCTTTTTCTTAGCCAGCCGTTCCTTGTCGCCTGGGGCACGGTGCCAGGCAGGCAAGTTTGACAGAAACGCTGGATGCGCAATCCAGGGGAAGAAGAAAGAATGAATGGAAAAAAAGAAGCCAAGCTGGCAACGAAGCAATCGGACAGTCGATCAATCAATAAAAGTCGAGATGGGATGCAATGCAATGCGATGCAGTGCAGTGCAGTGCAGTGCAGTGATGGAACAGAACGGAAAAGCAGGCAGCGAACTGACAGAACTGGCAGACGGGAAGACCTGCTTGCCTGGCGCCTGCCTCCTACTACTAAAGAGGTTCGAGCTATGGTTGGTATGGTTCGTTCGGGAGGTCGAGATGCACCTTGTCCTGCACTTGCATCTACAGCTGGCTGATCTAGAGTAGGTGCAGCAGCATACGACACCTATTTTCCTGCTTCTTCCCAATTCCAATCCCGCCTCTGCTACTTTTTTTTTTCTCTCACACTCTCTCTCTTGCTGCCCCTCGAGGAACCACTGAGGGTCACCTGCAGTGATCAATTCCCACTCTGGCTGCAGCAGAGAAGTGGATAAACCGAGCCAAAACAACCTTGGAAGCTGAAGTCTGTGCCAATAGTAGCATCCCAGAGCCTGGGCTAGACTTGTTCGGGGTCAATGGTGGGCCGCTGGCAGACCGTATGGGCGCAGGCGATGCCATCTCAGGAGACTCGTTTTAGCAAGCGCAACACCCGCACCCACAACCGAGACGCGCACACAAGCTCGCTTCTCGAGAGCGGGAGAAGATCGCTCTCGACTCCCCTCTCTGCTTTGCCGTAACAAAGACAAAGGAAAGGGGATCCATCAGTGATCTTCGGCCAATCTATGGACCACCCTCGCCATATGATGATGGGTTGACAGCCGTGATGGGCACGCCAGCCACGCATCATCATCCTCGGGGTTCCTCCTTGGCCCGTCCCTGCCGTCCTGCAATCAATCAGGTGCAGCTCCCGCCTCCTCTGAGCGTGCCTCTGAGCCTGAAGGCTTGCTTTGTCAGTGCTGTCTCGGTCCAAGACATTCGGAGGCTGGGTGTCTGGCCTCTGGCGAGCCTGTCATCAGGCCGTGCTACCCTTCAATCGGACGTATCGCGGGGACACCCCAGCAGGGAGGTCATCAAAGTACCCGTGCTAGTGAGATCAGAGCTGACTGTGTCCCTATACTCGGCATCGTGGGCTGAGACTTTCTTGGCGTCTTTATTATTCATCAGTCCCGTCCAACCTCTCGCCTACCGTCGGAATCATCACACACACACAGATAGTAGTCAGATAGTCTACATACAGACATGCAGAGCTACAGACACACACACACAGAGAGAGAGAGAGACGTATCACATTTGCATCCAGCACGAGTGGCAACAAGATAAACAAGGAGGAGCCACTCCCGACAATCACCTGCAGGCGCTGGCCATCTCGTCATGTCGAAAAGTGGGATGCTCATCTCAGCGCCCTCGGCCCCGTCGGCGAATGGCAGCGTTGCGAGCACATTCGGCACTTCAGACCCCAAACTCGCCTGGCGCAATTTCACTCCAGCGAATTCCGCTCAGGCCCCACCTGGGCACGCCGTAGCTCCCAGGTCCTTGTCGGATCCCCCCTCCCCGGTCAGTGCGGAAGGGGTCTGCCAGAATACACAGACAGGCAGACAAGCGGTCTCACGACGGCACAGCAGCACCTGCGGTGCACAGCAACCCAACCCCCTCCGAGAAAATCTGCCTTGTGATACACGGACTAATGAGCAGTCGCCGGCCGGTTACCAATCTTTGCTTTCTCAACAGCGCCCTTGGTCGCTATGTGGGCGGTTAGCACAAACAGTCTGGACGTACGTAGTGGTCTACTACTGGAGGCACCGGCAATACCGATCGGCTGGATAAGGAGGGCACGCCGCACAATGCTCATCGCACGCCCGACGCCGCTCCCGCGCCTGAGCGATCCAGGCCAGCCACGGCCCATCCGTCGGCACCCCGACGACCAAATTGCACAACGGCAAAGTGGTCTCGTCTTCAACTCGAGGCCAAATGTCCCAAAGCGGCTCCAACGCGAAGCTTGAGTCTTTGACATGACTGAAGCGGGTTGCCGGCATTGGCCCGTGGGCCTGGCCCGGAGATGAGGAATTTACCCAAGCGGAGATTTCAATCCCCAAGCGGAAAACCTCTATCACTCTCCCGCCCACAGCGCTACACCCAGCGGCCGCAGAGTCAAGAGTGTGCGCGCGCAGTGGAACTGCCAGCCGCGTCATTGCTGGCCTCCCGAGTGGCCTACACCACCACCAACAAGTCCCGTGCCCTATTGCTTCTTAGATTGCACCCCAGACCGTACGGGAGCGGCCATCTATTTCGGGACCTCTTTGGATCTGCTGGCGATGATGATGGGCATCGTCGCCCTCCATCCTTTCTTCTCGAAGACCGGTCCGCGCCGTGGCCGCCCTCCCTGACCCTCCTCCACTATTCCCTGTCAGCGAGCCGTTGCGGAGACTTGGCCCTGACTCCACCCGACCTCTTCGGGCAGGTGTTCCTGCATCAGGAGGGGCTGGCGTTTATTACCATTTTAATTTTCCGCGCCCGCGAGATCGTCGACTTGGGGACGCTACCGGTCGCGTGTTGGCCGGCTGGCTGGTAGCGGCCGGCCAATGTCCATAACAATAACTGTAATAACAACAATAATAGCAATATCAACTAGCTGCTGCATGCGTCTTGAGGATCCTGAAACCCCTTCAGGATCTCAGCTATCGCCTCATGTTTCGAACCCCTCAGGCATAGCAGCGCAACGAAGACAATCGTCCGCCTAGGTGACCACCGTGCAGGATGTCGAACATCCAGACATCGCGCCATCAACAAGGTCGCTACCTTAACCGAACCCCTGCCCTATATCAAAACCAGCCCCTGAAGGTTACGATGAGTACTACGACAGAAAAGATTTCGTCGTCAACAATTTCAGGACAAGGTCGCTCAAGAAATGAGAAAAAGTCTGTGCTCGTATGGGGGAGCCATCGGCTGGAGAGCCGCCTCCGTCGTCGTCCACAGCACTGACAGGCAGACAGGCTGTTGTGACCCGTGGCTTTCATTATTCAGACTTGACCCAAATGTGGGCTGACCCCGGGGATGCGAGCCCGAATCTCGCAACACGGGACCCCAGAGAAAGTAACGGTCAGACGGGGGGGAGGGGATGGATCGCCAGACCCAGCACAATTCTCAGCCTGAGCTAAATCGCCCTTCCCACAGGACAGCCTTGCAAGCCCTGGTCGCCAATTCTACAGCAGCACTGCTTGACAGACTGGCGCTTGGTGACAATTGATATTTCACCTCGCTTCAGTATTGATGCATCGCTAAAAGGACCAAGGGGGGCTATGGCGCATCAGATCTGTCGGTTGCGTGAAACACATGGCAAAGCCAGGGGGGCCTTTGGCACTTGCTTTATCCTACAGGCCCTCTCCGGCGACATGTCGCAACCCATCTACACTAATTGATCCTCCTTGACAAATGCCCTGCTGTTCTCAGCCTTCTCATAGATGTGCTAAGGTCGGCAGTCGGGCCTGCAGCGAAACGGGCGGTAGCCCGCCCGCTCCAGCCCGGGATCACCAGCATTGACAGCAAATCGCATCAATAGTCTGCGAAGCAGCAGCTAGCCAGGAGCCTCAGGTCGGCTGCTTCCTTGCTTGGCTTCACCCTCTCCTTGCCTGGTTCTCCTGCCTGGCCCTGTCCCTCTCTCTCACGACCCTCTCCACTCCCCAGTTTTTCCGAAACTGTTTCTGGCTGCCGTCGTCCAGAGGACTCGGCCCGCCTGGGGGTAAGTCTGGTTGTGTCTCTCACCCGGCGTGCCGTTTCGTTCTAGAAACCCTCATAGAAGCCTCTGCGACAAGGCGGCACCCCCCTTTCTCATGCAGGTCCTCACACGGCTCGCAAGGAGACGCAGAATTCGCCACCGCGGTCCCCTGGTGCTACTGCAGGTTCCGGGGTGCTCGAGTTTTGGGAAATCGGGTCCAGGTTGCAATGGCCGCCGAGGGCCAGAGGGAGACCTGCAGATTGCAATCTGGGAGGATGAGAATGGCCTCGCTCCTCTGGCGCTGGGCTGCGCGCCGCAAGCACTTGCTATCTGTGGAAGGACCTGCTTTGCGGATATGGATACCGCAGCGGGCTTGTAGCCCGATCTTGTTTGCTCCGTCCGGTCGTTTTGGACGCCGCGCGCCGAGTCAGAGCGGCGCCGGTAGTTAAGATGGGATGATCGGATCTGTGCCACAAGCGGCAGAGCCATAGGTAGGTTCAGGATCTGGTCGATCCAACTTGGCGAGAACCAGAGCATCGATCCCAAATGCCCTCTTGTAACCCTCCAACTACATACACTCACCATCTTGCTGGCTTCCGACACCTCAGCTTGGACCGCACACAAGAATGTCTCGGACGGGATCTTTGCTGCAGCTGAACGGGTAGCGGAATGCTGTGCACAGTAGTCTCACCGACTATGGCCTGGTGTTTATTAGCCTCGAGTCGCGGCGCCCCTGACCAAGAGCGCAATTGACCAACCATGTTCTGGCGAGCTTGTTGGCCCACGCTTCTGGGTCCGTCCTTGGGTGGCCTCAATCTAACAGGCCCTGAGGACAGCTTCCAAGTTAAACGCCGGTTCCAACTTTACAGCACGCCTGCCCTGGCTTCTTGAGAACCGTTGTATGCTCAATTCGCTCGTTACCGACTCTGCAAGTCTCAAATATGGCTGAATCAATTCCCATGCACTCGCGCAGCCCGTCGACGCGTTTGGGAGGACGCGGTGAGTCGATTCATGCAGGGACCCTGGACCCGGGCCAGCCATCGCGAATGATGTCACCGTCAATTTTGCTGACTTGAAGGCGTGCGCCGCACACAACAACAGCCTACGCCCACCATCGTGACGACGATGACACCGAGAGGGAATATGACCGCCTGCGAGACCTGGCCCGGTCCGAGGCCTCGAAGCGCAACTCGTGCTTCGATAGGGTACGCCGCCGCCGCCGCCATCTACGCCTCCCTTGACACGGCCGCCATCCCACGGTGGTGAATCGAGTATACTGACTGACCGAATCGCAGGCCCACGAAGCCTACGAGCAAGGCGATGGCGCCGGGGCCAAGCAGCTGAGCAACGAGGGCAAGTCCCACGCGGCCAAGATGGAGCAGTACAACAAGCAGGCGTCCGAGTACATTTTCCGCGCCAACAACTCGACGGACAAGGTCCCCTCCGACACGATCGACCTGCACGGGCAGTTCGTCGAGGAGGCCGAGGACATCCTCGAGGCGCGCATCCGCGACGCGCAGGCGCGCAGCCAGACGCACCTGCACGTCATCGTCGGCAAGGGCAACCACTCGGTCGGCCACGTGCAGAAGCTCAAGCCGCGCGTCGAGCACCTCTGCCAGGAGCTCGGGCTGCAGTACCGCACCGAGGAGAACGAGGGCCGCATCTACGTCAACCTCCAGGGCCACGACATCCCGCACATGCCGCCGCCGCCGTCCAACTACTCCGGCGGCGGGTACGGAGGTGGTGCGAACCACGGCTACCCCGGTGCCCACCACGGCGGCCAGCAGCAGCACCATGGCAAGCCTCAGCACGGCCAGCAGCACCCCAGGCCCCCCGCGAATGCCGGGCACCAGCAGGAGGGGCAGCAGCAGGAGGAGGACGGCACGGAGAAGCTCAAGAAGAAGGTCATCGAGAAGCTCACCAAGAAGCTGGGCGACTGCTGTGTTGTTATGTAACGTGTCGAGCACGATTTCTCTCCTATTTTTCTGGGTTGGATATTTACGGTGATGATTATTTAGACGACTACGAGGTCAAGAATCATAGATGCCAAATTACCCATCTTAACAGAATTGATTCGGCCCTGCTTGCGTTGGGAAGTCGAGCCATCTGGATTGCGACTTCCACTTTCAGGCGATTGGGTTCTTGCTTCATAAACGTGTACATGTGTACTGTCATATTCCTGATCTGAAAAACAAAATCACTTCACCTCTATCTAGCCCACGACAAAATATTTACCCATCTTCGACAGTCCCTGATAGACCTTCAACCCTTCGAAATAATCATGAGATCAACCTAGCACTCACAACAACACACCCGACATGCCTACACCCTTCATGCAACCCCCGAGACGAAGCAACAACGAACCGCATCGCAAACACCGCACCCGCAGACATCCTCAACCCAGCACGTCCTCACCACCCTGGGATAACAACCTCTACCACTGGTACAACATCCAGACTTTCCCGGACACCGTGCTATCGACATGGGAGAACCCATGGACCCAACCACCCAGCCGCCCCCATCGACACCCACCCCTGCCCTTTCTCTCCTCCTCAGCGAGAAGGCGCTCGAAGCAACCCGCACAGAGATCTTAGTACTCGCATCGGGCATCCTCTTCCTCGCGAGCCCGGTCTTCCTGCTGGTCTGGATCTTGTGCCGCGTGGGGGGCAAACCTCCCGTCACTGAGAAGGAAAAACGTAAGGTATCGATTGTGTTACCGACTGAGACAGAGCCCTCAGCACCGGCTACCGACGACGCCCACAGTGAACGGGTCAACGCTACCGGAAACAGCAACGTTAACAGCAATGAAGACACCCTCCTTCGCCTCCGTCGCAGCAGCACCTGGGGCGGGCGCTCCGTACACCCAGGTCCACGCCCGCGGGGACGGCGCAAGTCTGCTGGTTCGCGGCGGACGATGCACGACAGTGATGACGACGGCATCGAGGAGTTCGAGGGAGAGACTCAAGGCGCGCAGGCCTCGCTGAGCAGCCCAGGTCTGGGTCCGGAACCGCAGCCGGAGGTTGGCCACGCAGCGCTCGCCGCTTTTGGGGGCATGGGTCGCGTTGCGGCGGCTCTCGCGACACCCGTGACAGTGCTGCTGCCTTTTGGTGGTGGTGAAGATGGCGGTGGTATTGATGACGCGGGGGATAAGGCCACGGAGCTGAGGGACTTCGACCCGCGGTTGTCGTCGATTGAGAAGCCGCCGTCGCCGAGGTCGCCGCGAATACTCGCCGCCGACCAGGCTGCCATGCTTGATGCACTGTGCGCTGAGGACGGCGAGGAAGGTAACTGGAAGGCTGCTGTGCCGTCACCTGTTGGCGGTGACCGTCGGGACTCGCTGGATCTGGCTTCGGGGTTTGATGACCCGCTTGGGGTGAACAAGTTGGTGGGTTTGCCAGACAAGGATGAGGAGGACGGTCCTGAGGAAGTTGAGCTAGAATCGCGAGAAGCGTAGAAGCTGTGAGACCGTTATCGGGGAAGGCTTGGAATTCTCGTTGTGAGGCTGTTTTGACGTGTGGTCAGGCCCGAATTACCTAGATGCGGCTGCTCAGCTCACTGAACTAGATGTGTATACCTTGGACTAATGATCATGTCTACCTCAGAAACAGAGGCTCAAGTGCTTCACGGTGCTTGTAGTTCAAAACTTACTGAGACCTTCTATGTTGGGAAACTACCAGACGCCGTTGTAGCCTTGGACGAGCGCATAACATTACTTACATTCTTCATTCTCACTCAGTGTTCATGCCGGATCTCGTCTCTACCCTTCTTGTTTCGCAGATCAAGGGACCGGAAATATTCTACGACTTGCTGTCTGCTGAGTGATTCAAAAGCACAACCATAGTGCCGAGATCCGTTAAATCACGACATGGGTGCCTCTATCGCCCGGTGGCCTCGAGAGCACTGTTGAGAGTCAATGATTCTATTCGTACCGATTACAAACCGTCTGTCTATACCAGCCCTCTCCGAACCATGCTCGCACCAATTCGGACGAGTGCCTCGCGCCCCCATCGCCGTCTCCATCTCCACTCCCCCGGCACCTGTTTTTCTCTCCTGGATCCGGCTGGCCCAGTTCAACATTGTTGTACAGATCTCGCGCCCATATTTTTCGTCACCGATGGTAATTGTTCGCGAAGTTGGTTGAAAGCGTGATCTGGCGACGTGTGTGTGTCCGCACGTGTGTATGTATGTATGTAGTGTATTTCTTCGTTCGGAGTCACCCACACCCGCCGCCCACAAAAACCGCGCCCAGCTTTATGCCTGCTTCCTGATCTCGCGCGCGGCCTGCTTCAGGCTGTAGTTGCACTCCTCGTATGCCCGGCCGGCACCGAAGCCCGCGCCCACGATGGCCGGCCACGCCCTGCGCTTGAACAGGAGGACCGAGAAGACGACGCCGAAGCCTAGGCCGAGGGAGGACTTGATCAGGAGGTTGGAGAGGCAGCGGTCCCACTATTTGTAGTCCGGCGCGTTAGTCCTGGCAGGCTCCTTTCCTTCCTCTCCTACTCTCCATAGGGTCGCTCGATGCATGGCACCCAGGGTCGAAGCGGAGGAGGGCGCTCGGGCAGCAGCTTACCTTTTCGTTCAGGAGTGCCTCGCTGACCGGTCGCGAGACGGTGCTCGGGGGTGGTGGAGGAACGGAGGTCTGGGCCATTGTGACTTGTGATACTGTTTGGTAGCAGCGTGAGCCGATCAATTCTTGTTTCAGAGCTTCGCAGTTGGGCTCACCTCTCACTGGGGTGTGGGTTGAGCGCGTCCTCGGCCTGGATATGACGTTGGGTCTGGATTCTCTCTCTGCCACTTCCGGCTTGTTTTCGAAGATGTCAATTGACCTGCACATGGGCAGCTTGCCAGGCTAGCCAGGGTTGGCGGCTTATCGACGCCGCCTGCTGGATTCGGAGCTGGTTATCGCTATCGGTGGGCAGAATGTCCAGAATTTCGGGACAAAGTTTCTGGGTCTCGAATCATAACTGAACTGAGCAACAACACCAGGACAGCAGAGGGAGCATCGAGGAGCATTCCCCGAGAACCTCGAGGCCATTCAACCGACAATGGCGTCAGACACGAAAAGTCCTGCGCATGTGAGATCACATTGTGCACTACTTCACAACCAAAGTACCTGGCGAACTGACCCCTTTCAGTCTCCGGACACCCTCGTCAAAGCCTCGAGAATTCTCGACCAGAGCAGCGCAGAGTCCGTTCCCGACACGCTTTCGAACCTGTGGCACTTACTCTCGAGCTCGCCAGCTGGCACATACTATGCGGCGGAACAGCTTATCCTACGATGGCTCCTCAAGAACATGAACGGCTCGTCTGCCTCCGCAGAGCAATTTCGGCGGTATCCCATGGCCTGGAACGTGGTGGCCTGCATATTTACCAGGATACCTCTTTTCGCTCTCCCAAAATCTCTAGCCGACCGAAGATTCGTTCCCATACTCGAGCAGACCCTGAAGGAACTTTCGAATCCGCAGAACGAGGACAATGCATCTTCGGACGTCGAGATGGCTGATGGCTCAAGTCCTCCGCCCAAGGAGGACTCAAGAAAGAGAAAACGGTCGCCTGAAATAAAATTTGAACTGGAAAGCCTTCGAACCCCTCACGCATGTTTGAGGACAGCAGATTGCCTGTTCCTTGCCCTTGAGAAGCTCCTGGAGAAGCTCAAGGAAGTTTCAGTCGATGCGCCTTCCAACGTCCGGATGGGAGCCGAACACGTCAAGTCGCTATTTTCTTCGCCAGCGAAGGAAGCAGTCGAGATCCTCCGGCCTATTCTATCCATCTGCGACCATGCTTTGAGCGAGCAGGAATCAGAGTCAGCCGAGAATCGACCCTCATGGATCACCATCTTCAGCGGCCTGTGGGATCTTCATCTCCAGAGCAGCAGCGATCCTGTTGACGTGGCTGTTTCTCTCTATCCCACGGGCTTCGTCATCCTGGCCAAGATTGACCGTTCAAAAGACCTGGTCGTGGATCCTCGAGTCAAGGCCAGCTGGAGGCAGGCACTCCGACGTTTTTTCATCAAAAATATGATTCTCCCCGCGAGAGCGGCCTTCCTAAATCGCAAAGATGTGGGCATCATACAAGAAGCTGTGAACATGACTAGTTCCTTGCCGACAGCTTCATCCCCCGTGTTGTTCAGCCTAGCTGCCTCGCCTTCCGGTACAACGGACGATGCAAGCGGCAGAAAGGATCGCGAAGATTGGACTCAAAAGGTCTTTGAAATTATCGAGGAGGCCATGCGCACTGCGGAAACTACCAGGCGAAACGACGCCATGAAAATTGTGCTTGATGCAGCCCTGCAGAGCAAAGCCAGCATCTCCCTGGATAGCCTTCGCGAAGTCTGCAGGAAATACACGTCCGAGAGTGGTGAAATCGATCTAAGCCTTGTATCCAGAGTGGCGGAGATCGACGTTGATGTCTTCATGATATTTGCTGAAGCACAATCTTTGCTCGATAGTATCATCGAGCAGATCACGAATATGCGTGACGGCGAATTGGAAGCCTCCACCGAGGCTGACTTGATCAAGTTCGTTGTGTCGCTGGCACAGGGCTCTGCAAAAGCCCGCAATCTTCCGTGGTTCATTAAGAAATGGACTGAAGTCCTCTCGGAAAGGTTGGCCAAAGACGAGGACTACAACTGCGTTAAGGGAATCTGGTCAAGCCTGCAGGTCGTTGAGACGATTTCAGATCTCCTGCAACCCTCCATCAACGTATCTCAGTTAGCAACCCTCCTCGAGTGGCTGGAGGGTCGCGAGGACTCTTGCAAGAACGGGTCTCTTCTTGTTGTCATTGACGCCCTCACCCGGGGCGTGACAGACGAAGAATTCGTGGACAGTGTCGGAACACGACTTTTTGACCTGGCCTCCAAAGTTAAACTTAAACACCTCGACGGATCAATGCGAGCACGATGGTGGCGCATCGTCGAGAGGACGGTCTCGCAGTCAGAAGTCGAGACCGTCCGTGCTCTCTGGAAAAACGTCGAGTCGGACCTGAAGAAGGCATTGAAGAAAGAGGACCTTTCGGATCCCGCAGCACTCGCAGCCTTCCGTTGCTGCACTGCATTCTGGCTGGCAAATTATCCCAATGCTCCTCTAGAGCCTGAGACGTCTGCCATGGCGTGGACCTTCCTGAACAGGCTGCAGAAGGATGGACAGAAAACAACATCGGCAGACAGCTCTAGACTGTCTTTCTACGATTCGCGTCGTCTAGTCGATATCGCTGCCTACTCAGAATTTAGCAGCGAATTCCTCGCTGGGATGCTTGCGTACGTGGACAAGGCGGATCCATCAGACAGTTCAGTCCGATCCTTGTTGTCGAATGAGGCCAGTTTGGGCAATTACAAGTATCTCACTGCCCTCGTGAGCCATGCCATCAGCATACTTCCACAAGAACAAACCGACAAGTCAACAAAACGGCCCAATAGACAAGTCACCACGGCCATTCATATCTTGCTTGATCTACCGCCAGGAACGCTCAATCGTGAACAGAGAGAGACAATTCTACCATCATTGCTGTGCTTGGCGAACTTGCACAAAGATGATACGGATGTTGGGACAATGTCCAGCCTGATTAGCCTCATGATCAACATTATGAAGCGGCCAACATACTACGAGGGCATGAAGTTTGCAGATCTTGTCACATTGGGTCAGACCATCGAGGCCGTCGTCAAATGCAGCAAGTCGACGGACCAGGCCACCGAGAACGCCTACAAACTTTTGAAATTATTTGAATCTCTCGCATCAGTCACACTCAAACAGATGATGTCGTCTTGGGAGGAACGAGACCGTGTCTATCTTTCGGAGGCTTCACTTGTCGTGTCAGACTGGCCTGTGAAGGCTACGAAGGACGAGGCTCATTCCTACATGCTACTGAGAGCTCTGACTAGTGCTCTTGACGCCTCAAAAGCCAAACAGCAAGCGCAGACTGTGCTCGATCCGGCTGAGATAAGGGGAAAATTGTCCCTGATGCTTACAAATGGCCTAATTTCCGACGACCTCTATGAGTTCTGTGACAGTTCAGACGCGCAGGGAAAGGGTCTTCCTACAAGCTTCGGCTGTGTCCTCATGGAGCAGCTCGATGTTTTGGAGCCGGCTACTGTGCGGGAAAGTCTCTTGCCAGTCAAGGCCAAACTAGAACGCCTCAGTGACGACCTTTGCAACAAGGGCTTCAGATCCGGCTGGCGCCTGAAAGAGTTGCTATTCAGGTGTTTTGGGAAAGACGTCAAGGATCCGCTTCACATATGTGACGACGCTGCGATCTGGAGGCCACAGGCCGACATTTCGGTGCCACGTCCATTACTCGCCGGTCAAATTGACATCACCCGTTACGTGGATGTTGTGCTTACACACATGGATGAGGAGACAAGAGCCAGCTACGCCGGGGCACTGGGTCAGAAGCTACGTGATGGCCATGATATCACGGGCAACATCATAGCCATCCATCGGCTTCTACAGGCAGAGAATAGTGAGTGACACCCTCTAAGATTTCCAGGATCTGGCTGACACGAAACAGAATCCTCACTGGGACCTTTTGCAGGCCTGGTAGACTGGGCCCAAGTCCACCATGTGCTCACAATTCGACTACCCAAAGCAAGAAACTGGGCCGAGTTCTCAGTCATCGCCAAGACGATAGAGATGGTACTCGAGAAAAAGCCCATGAAGCAGTGGAATATTGAGGTCACGTTGAGCACCGTGACCACTATCTGCTCCACCGGGCCAACGATGACCGAGCAAGCCCACGCGTCCGAGAAAGCCTATCCATGGCTCTGCAGCCTCGTCGAAGTCATCATCAAGCGGCACCGGCATCGACTCGAAGGACACCTGCACCTGCTCATCACGGCCCTTCAGTCCCTGCTCCGCCTCCTCATCATCCCGTGGCAGCCCAACACCACATCCTCCTCCCCCGCCCAATCACAAAACCCCACCATCACGAGAACATCCTCACCCGACCACCAGCAAGCCCAAGCCGCCCGCTTCTCCCGCCTCCTAACCCTCACCTGCGAGCCGAGCGTTGCCTCCGTGACGCGCGGCCAGGCCCCGGGGGCGTTGGACTCGGCGCCCGACGCAGCCAAGAAGTCGGCCGCGCAGCACATGTACCTCGTGCTGGTGCTGTACGTGAAACTGCAGCTGGAGCGCCCCGTGCCGCGGGCGGTGCGCGCCGCCCTCGACCCGGGCGTCTACTCCGTGTTGGATATCACGACCCCCGAGGGTAGGCGAGTCATCAACGAGGCCGTCGACGCGAGCGGGCGGGCCATCTTCCGGGAGATGTATAAGCAGTATGTCAGGTTTGGGAAGTGGAACGGGGTGTAAGGAGCGAGGTTGTGCCCGGAGTCCAGATTCAGCACATGATCGTCTCGGGATACCTCTGGAGACAGTGGAGGATAGACTTGGGAGGGCGGGCACCTTTTTCCTCTCTGGCATTTGGAGGCCGCAATACCCAAGCTGCACAGCTTGTATATAACAATTTCTGCGGACTTATATGGCCATTGCGACCAAATGTACGCTGCCGCAGCCTCACATGGTTGGATGTGACTCTTTGTCACGCAATTTCAGCGAATTAATGAAATAGTCTTGAACCACAAGTCTAGCCGTTTTCAACCCGATCTGATCTACGCATACTTTCTCATGGCGCAAGAGTTTCCGTAGCCTCTTTCTTTCCCTTCCAGCCCTACCGAGGGGGGGGGGGGTGGCCAGGCCGGCTCATCCTGAGCACACAGGTCTTCATATCATCTTT
>JACBFG010000015.1:936201-964518 GCA_013435955.1 Diaporthe sp. HANT25 | reverse complement strand
CCCCCCCCCCCCGGGTCCCGGCCCGGAAGCCGCGGACTCACCGTTCAAGTAAAACCTCAACAAAGACCCCGTATCAGCGGATCGGATCTCACTGGCAGGGCTGACCGCAGGCTGGCATCCAGGTTGCCCGTGTGATATCCTTCGGGGTGATGACCCACCCGAAAAAACCGGTGTATACTGCCGGGTGAAGCAAGTAAGCACCGCATAGCATCGTATCTACCTACCTACCTACCTACTTACCGAGGTAGGCCCGGTCGGATACAAAATCCACTCCTCCGCCCACGCCGCACAATTGCATACACCAGGCAAATCTGAGCAGACCACCTACCAACCTACCTACCATAAGACAGGACGCGCGGTTCCTGCACTTCTCTCCGATGCCCCCCCCCCCACCTTCCTGTCCACACAAGGCCGTGTAAGGCTGCGTGCGTGCGGCTAAGCAGCGGGCCAATCGCCTCGAAAGAGCCTGCTCCCGGGGACGTGGGCCTGGGTCCCAGTTGTGTAGGAGCACGGAGAACCAGGAGTGGTCAGCACCGTATGTGGGGGGCAGAACTCCCCTCCTGCGGCCGCTTTGTTCCAGGGGAGCTGGCGCTGGTTGGGCGAAGAACGGATGGCTTCTCATCACAGTTCGCTGCCCTAGGAGGGGACGGGACCACTGCGAAGAGGTTGCCATCGATAGGGCGGGCGGGCAAGTCACTGCATAGGCCCTCGTCCAGCGTGAGCTGCCCGTTAGCTTTAGATGCGGTGAACGGATCCGGCTGCCGGCAAGACCCGTCCCACGTTGTCGACAGGGCTGACGGATCCCATGAGCCAGGGGAGGACAACGGGCGGCCATCGTGGCCGACCTAGGTCGTTGGGAGGCTCGGTTACCAATCGCTGCCCTACACCGTCAATTGCGCGAGTAGGTGCCAAGGACTAAAATTAAAGTCTGGCTAGGATGAAGTCCACAAGCTGTTGTAGAGTCCCAGGCCCGGGGAGACGAGAGGAAGCGAGCTAGCATTAGCACATGACGGCATGACGGAATATTCTTGATTCTCTGGAGGATACTCGCAACAGAAAGATAAATTTAGGGGACTTGTTGCCACGCGAGCCCAGATGATAATTCGAAGGATTCGACGTGCATCGTACAGGCGCAACATTGGGCCAGGATTTCGTAGCACGGCAGGTTGCTAACCCTGGCATGCATTTGGGGACGAGAAGAGCCGTGCCTGGCTGCGCGTATGGAGCCCTGCTTTGCCTTTGCTGCGCCGTTGGAATGCAGTGTGATCCCCGATCTCTTGGAAATCTCCTTTTCCAGCCGTCAGTGCTCATCCACGAGTTGCTTTTTGTGAAGAAATATTCGATTCTTCTGTTCCCACCTCCGCTTTGCCTCGAGAAGGGCCCTCATTTTCCCGATTTTCCCACCGCCTCCCTCGAGTCCGAACGAAGCTCGGGCAAGCTTGACGCCTTTGACAAGTGACCCCTCAGTGCCCAGCCAGCTTCACCCCACACGAGCTAAAGCTCTCTGGGCTCATAGCGCTCGAATCGGAAAGAGCTCCTCGGCAGTTCAGTCGCCAGCAGCAGCAGCAGTGGGGATCACTTCTGCCCCTGCCAAAACCCAGACCTTTCAAAATTTGACTGAGAAAACACACACACACACAACAGCGCGCCGTCGAAATCTGTCGACAGGAACCACCTGTGGTCGATCCAGGTCCGGCCAGGAGAGATCCACAGGGTACTCAAGCCACGAGATCTGCCCCCACGCGATGGGCTGGGGACGAGTTGCCGGGTGAATAGAATCAATCAGGACGACGACCCATTTTTGGCCACGCCAGTTCAATGGAGGCGGGCAAGAAGCCCACCACGGCTGGAGCCCCAGCAGCACCCACCTCGGCTGCTGGTGGACCAAGCTCCGTGGGCGAACCTCCGGCACCCGCTCAAGCGAAGTCCAGTCGAGGTGAAAATGCGACGACGACCCACGGCGATGGGCCGCCCCTGAGTCCAGAATCGCTGCGGCGCCCTGATGAACGGAGCATCGGAGATCAAAGTCTGCATACCGTCCCGGCGATCGATCCTTCCCGCAACACGCAGACGGATATAGGAGAGGGTGCGGACGAATCTGCATCTGAGAGACAGGCAGCTATGGATATGGTAGATCGGGCCAACGCCGGCCACCCGGTATTGTCGGGACCAGATCCCTTGGGGCTGGCAAAGAGCGATCCGCACCATCAGGATGGGGCAACAGGCGGAGGGGCTGCGCAGAACAGCTCGGATCAGCTCCAAGCTCGAGGTGAACAAAAGGTATCGCCCAAGCCAGTTGGGTCGAGTTTGTAAGCTTATTTCTCCTCGATGGCTCGTCACGACAAGTGTGCAGATGACTGACTGCGACAGATGGGGTACTTCGACCTATGATCCTGACGACGAGACTGACATGTACTGGGAGCACGGGAGGAGATATGCTCGGGATTATTTCATGCCGAACGACGAAGATGAGCAAGATCGCCTGCGTATTCTGCACCAGATCTACCTCAACATCTTCAATCTGGAGCTGACGACGATACCGCTTGAGGACCCCACGGCAGTCCTGGATGTCGGTACGGGCACCGGTGAGTGGTCGATGGCCATGGCAGAGAGGTGGCCAGAATGCAAGGTGACTGGCATCGATCTGTCGCCGACTTTTGAGAGGGCCGTGCCCCTGAATTGCCATTTCGAGGTCATGGATGGGGAGGATCCATGGCCATGGGACGACAACACGTTCGACATGGTGCATTACAGGCACATGTCCGGCGCATTCCGGGACTGGAACTATGTTTATGGCCAGGCACTGCGTTGCTTGAAACCGGGAGGTTGGGTGGAGATCTTGGAGTTCCACGACCACGAGGGAGAGAAGAATTTCTATGATCGCTTCCCTCCGCACTCGCTTATGCACAAGGCCGCCAAGGGCATTGAGGAGGCAGAGAAGATACACGGCAAGCACAGAGGGATCGACCACATGGAGCCAGAGCTGCTCGAGAACAATGGGTTCGTCGACTGCGAGGTCCACGAGCACATCATCCCGCTGGACCCGTCCAACTCGCCGCTGGGCAAGCTGTGGCTCGTCACGCTGCGGGCCGGCTTCGAGAGCTACGCGCTGAGGCTGCTGACCAAGTATCTCGGGTGGGACGCGGCCTCGGTGCGCATGGCGTGCGAGTCCGTCGGCCAGCAGATGATCGCCATGGCCACGAACCCGGCGCTGAACAAGGGTTTCCAGATCCGACTCAGGGTGACGATCGCGCGGAAGCCGTTGGAGCCAAAGACGGAGCTCGGCCATGGCGGCGAGGGGGTGCCTCAGCCGGGCCCGTCGTTCGCAGCGTCGATCTCGCCTCCTGCGTCTTCATTCCCGGTGGCACCTGGCACGCAGGACCCTGAGAACCAACAGTACCCAAACGAAGCTGCTCAACCGCGGCCGTCCAGTTGAGCGAATGAAGTTGTTTGCCATGCTTTCTGCTCGTGCCTGCGTGCGATTGATGAATCGTGTAGATACCCATCCTTGAATCGACCTAATTTGTTTTCAGTCTCTTCGCGCAAAACCGTGGGAGAAGCACACAGTCGATGATTTGAAGCCACTTCTCTTGACGTTTCTCCCGAACACACCGAGTTTTCCGTTGTTCTTGATGCGTTGGTAGGCACTGGCCCTGCAGTTGGGATCTCGAAAACCAATGTCCTCACATGCTGATTTCGACGTGGGCGGGACATCGTCGCAGTGTTAACTGTGAGAATGGTGGACTGAACAGATCGCTTGGAAATGACACAGAACAATAAGAAAAATGGGGGTTACCTGACGTTGTCAAAGGATCGTTCCTTCCACTTGCCTGGGTGTGGTGGCCCAGAAAAGGCAACTGCCTACTTGGCAGGGGAGGGAAGGAGGAAGAGATCGCGACTTCTAAGGTTGTTCAACCTCACGCATCCCGACGTCCATCGCCTTTCGAACGGCTTTCGGCATTTGATGTGGGCTTGGACATTCTTTTCCGTCAAGCCAGATGAATTCAGACAAATATCACTACGTCACAAGTCCTTCATAAAGGGCGTCACTGACTCTTGTACACCGACCAAGGCGAGAGAAAGAGAAGTGGAGTGCGTGTGTCTGTAAGAGAATATCATCATAATTTTCTAGCTCACTTCAAAAGGCAAATGAATGCCGAGTGCTATAGCTACTGCATACTCGGATGCTAGAAACTGGTGGGTTTTCGAAAGATGGGTTCAAGGGTCTCATCCTTCATTCATCATACGAAAAAGTTCAGGTTCCGGTCCCAGTCTTTGGAATCCCCCTCTCAATAACGCCTGATCAAAAAACGCCTGGAGCCCGAGCCCGCGAAACAAATCGGTTTCCCTTCGACTAGACACACACTGATTCACTCCCACACACACAAAACTCGCGCTCTTATGCTCATGCTGTTGCTGTTGTGCTTCTCCCCAAGGTGATGGACGGCCGGCTACGCCACCTGGAAATAGTCCTTCGCAGAGCCGTTGGAGCCGTTGGCGACCTTCTGCCTGGGGGTCTGCGGCATGTCCGTGACCTCCTCCTTGTCGCTGAGGACCTCCTTGTTCTTGACGACGGGGAACGGCGACAGCACCTTTGAGATGTCGCCCCACCAGTGCTCGCCGAACTTGCGGTACCACTCGACCGTGATGCGCAGGCCGTCGGCGAAGGACGTCTTCTGGTCCCACCCGAGCTGCCGCAGCTTGGTGCCGTCGACGGCGTAGCGGTGGTCGTTGAAGGGCCGGTCGTGCGTGTACTTGACCCACTTCTGCACGTCGTCGGCCGTCTCGCGTGGGATGCCGAACTGCTCGAGCAGCTTCACGCAGAGGTCCCGGTTGGCGACCTCGTCGTAGGACCCGACGTTGTAGATCTGGCCCAGCTGGCCCTTGTGCAGGATGGTGTCGAAGGCGTCCGCCGCGTCGCCCGCAAACAGGTACCGCCGAGTCGGGGTGCCGTCGCCGTGCAGCACCACGGGGAGGCCCCGGTTCAGCAGGCACGTGAACTTGGGGATGATCTTCTCCGGGTACTGGTGCGGGCCGTAGACGTTGTTGCTGCGGACGATGATGACGGGGAGCTTGAAGCTCTTCTGGTACGAGTGCACCAGCATCTCTGCGGCGGCCTTTGACGCCGCGTACGGGTTGGTCGGGGCCAGGATGCTGGACTCGAGCAGGTCGTCATCGTCATCCTTGACCTCGCCGTACACCTCGTCCGTCGAGATGTGGATGAACCGCCTGATCCCCACCTTCTTGGCGCTTTCCAGGAGCACGTGGGTTCCGTACACGTTGGTGTGTGTGAAACCGTACGAGTTACCAAAACTCAGGTCGACGTGAGACTGCGCTGCAAAGTGAAAGATGGTGTCGATGTTGTACCTCTCGAGGCAGTCTACCACCTCCGTGGGGTTGGTGATGTCTCCTTGGTAAAATGTGAAATTCCGCTTGTCATTCAACATGCGTGTGTTGTTGAGAGATGAGCAGTAATCCAATTTGTCGAAGGACACGATGTTGTACGCATGGGGATACGTCAACGTCAGGTGTCGGACAAGCCAGCATGCACTAAGCTTCCGTGTCAGCGGGAGGGGGGCCGCTCGCTCGTATTCCGGCGCTCACGCCTCGGGGAATGGGGGACTTACATGAAGCCGGCTCCTCCGGTGATCATGATGTTCTTCACATCTGGCAGAGGCTCGAATTTGGTTGTGCCAGTCAATACTGGGGCCTCCTTCCAGACGCCAAAGTCCTCAAAGAAGTTCTGGCGGGTGCCATTGACGCCTGTACAACTGGGTCAGGTCTCGTACAAGCCAGGGTTGCGTCACGATTCACGTACCATTTGAGATACCATTGGTACCATTTATGTGAGGAGCCATCTTGTCGACTTTTCCGCCTGAAGCGACTTTTGAAATACCTGTTTCGAACGAGAGAAAAGGTTCAGAAGGGCGCCGCGCAGGTTGTGTCTCTGCTGCTGCTGCTGCTCGTGTGGCCGTCACGGGGAAGTTTCGTGAGAGCGCCTGGTGACCGTCGCAGCAGGCAAGCTCGCAGTGAAGTAGTAACCACTGAGTCGAAGAATTGTGGAGACGGATTGAGAGCAACGGCTATCTGGCGAGCAGATTGCGCCGGCGACCGTCCAAATAATGTCGTGACTCGCGCTTGCCCCTGATTTGCGATAAGTCTGCCCGTGGTAAAAGAGAGTGAGACTGATGAAAAAAAGGTTGTCTTAGAAGAAGCTCGGCAAAGGAATGTCGTTCCGTCAATCAAGGGATTGCGGAACCTAGCAGCCACTGACAGGACCTCGTTAGGCTGAAAAGCAGAAAAAGTGATCGCCTGCAGCCGAGTTCAGGGAGGGCCGGGGCAAATCAGGACGGACGAGGCTGCAGGACCTTGTCTCTGCGTTATAAAATATGCTGTATGAAGGGGACTGGATCAAGAGGAAATGTGTCTGGCATGGCCATGTCTTATGATTATACGGCCGCATCGGCCAAAGGGGGGAGGGCGGGCTGTTAAACTTTCTTTTTGAAGGGCTCGAGTTGAGCCAAACCACGCGGCCCTGCGTTGTGGGCACGTCTTCCTGCAAGGTACCGGTACAAGGGGACGCCCGTCTCCACGGGTGCGGGATTGAAAGATGCCAGACACACGCACACACACCACACACACACACATGCACACACAGCACTCACTCACTACCCCAAGCAGGGACCCCTGGATGCTAGCTATACTCGACGCGCGCGTTTTAGTCAGGGGAGATGAGGCTTGCGCATTGCGAGGCCGGGACGACAGGCGGCTCAGCCGGGCTCAGCAGCAACGCAAGATTGACTTTTTTTTTTGTATCCCACGCAGACAGACATGATTAAATCGCTTAAGCGGTAGGTAGGGTTTGACGGGGTGTTACCGCTGTGACACGGGCTTTCCTAGCTCGGTCCTATCGCGCAGCGCCGCTGGGGGAGGGTTGGGTTGCTGACAAGACTTGGGGGAGGGAAGAGATGGATTGATGGTCCAGGAACGAAACCGAACGGCCGTGCCATGGCACCACCAGGCACCAATCCATCTGTCCATCCGCCAGTCCATCCAAACGATGCGTTGCGCTTACAATAGGAAAACAGACCCAGTTTCCCACATCACGAACTCTGCCCTTCCCCCAGGCCAGGCTAGCAGCATCGTATAATGTGGCCGGCTCTCCCTCGCTAGCGCTGTCATCATAACAAGTAAGAAATCCTTCGTGGCCGGGACCCGGGTGGTCAGCGTCTTTCCCTCTTCTGATCTGTACGATATCCTCTAGCCGCATGTCTACAAGACCACCTCGGCGGGAGCCACTTTTCCGCCCCAAATCTTAAACCCGCATGCGCGGTGAAGGGGGTCCTCGTCCTCTCTAAGGCACCGTGCGGTGCGCCACGGCGCCGGCAGGTATGCGAGGGACAGGCCCGGAATGGTCCCTGTGGCGGGCAAATCGGTAGCTGTAGATCCGAGTACGCGGGGAGCGAGAGCGGCTGATCGAGGATGGCGTCCGACGCATAGTTCACACCACCAGTTGCCTGTCGTTTATATTGTCGTCTTCCCTTGATGATGAGGTACTTGCATCGGTACTGTACGTACCCTTCATGGCATGATTGGGTCTCGCTCAGTGGCCGCAGTAAGGCTCGTGTACTAAATACTGTACGAAGTTGAATTCCGCTATCAAGGTTATCACGACGAACAGGATGAGGATGCTTTTGCTCTTGGCAGCGGACGGGCTTGGCAGCTCATGTCAGCCCGGCCCTCGATCAAACGACTCCCCACAACGCCAACCGCTCGGCCACAGGCAGACAGATACCGTGTAGTAGATACCTGCCAGCCACTGTCAGCCGTCGGGTACCTACAGATTCCCGTCTCACAGCGTCGCGTCTTGCCGCTTTGAGCCACAGACACCATGTAGCTCCCTTTCCGAACATGTTCGTGTTTGTGTGTCCGTATCTGTGTCCTTGCTGTCAGGCTGTAGGCTGTGTGTCCCTGCGCCGTCGATCATCACGAATGCAGTGCAACCGCTACTACGATGGCTCGCTCCCACATATAGATATGTATGTACGCAAGCTGGGCCCGCATTGCATTATCTATACTACGACCCCACGCAGCCGCAGCCCTGGGGAACAGCAGATCCATACGTCTTTACACGTGTGTTGTATGCACTGCGAGTTCCCACTGGGGCTGGACAAGGGGAACACGCACTGCACCTCTCCCTGCTCTTCTCCCTCCATCAAGGGCTGTTGAGCCATAGATAGACAGAAACCCCCAAAAAGAAGTGGGCTCTGCATTCGTCAACCGTACCCCACGCAGGTGACGCAGTTGCAGGGACCATCGCGGCAGTAGGGTGGGAAGGGTGGAAAGAGGGTTCAATTGCGGGTGGGGCGGGAATGCGCGTTTGAGATCTGGAGTTGCTCCCCTTTTTGTTTCAAGAGGCACCTGGCACCACCTTCTGGCCCTACAGCACGGCACAGCAGCAAGCAGCAGCAGCACACGCCGCAGAGGCGCATGGCGGCTCCTGGGACCGCCCTTTGCCCCCTTGCGAGAGAGACATCAATCATCGTTCATCGAGCCCCCTCGATCGCGATAGGCTTCCCGGCACACACCACCACACACCAAGCACGATCCATATCAGCTGCGGTGGCGAATACGGGCGGGCTCTTGTTTCTTGCCAAGACATATTGTCGAGTTTGTTTCTGCTTTGATTTTTGGTACTTCTGCTTGCTAGCCTTGTGTTATGCACAGATCCTGGGGTAGCACGAGCGAGCAGTCAGTCACTCAGTCAGGCATCAGGTCAGTCAACCAAGTGGCCTCCGTTCCACACCTCCTAATAGCTCCACCACCCAACGCTCGCCAAAGTCTCTATAGGGCTGTTAGGATACCTGAGAGTGGTGCGAGCGAAACCAATGTCAGAGCACCTGCGCGCGACGAAACACAACGCCTATCGCGCGACACGAGACACAATAGACAGGCGTGACTTATTATCACTTTTACACTTCACGCATGCTTTCGGCATATCTTGCAATCTCCCAAAGCATATTCACCCGACTCGTAGGCTCTCGACAACAGATGTCTTGCCCTCCCCCGAAAATAGAAACAAAAGTCACAATCTGGAGTCTTTTTTCCTCCTTTCTCCACGAACGGGCAAGCACCGCCCACACGTGCCCAAAACCCGCTTTATTAGCATTGGGGCACAGAGTTCTGTCTTGGCGCATGCTCTCGATTTCCCACGCACTTGGCAATGGGGGAAAGAGAAAGCTCAGGCCAGCTCAGCTGGCTACACGTCTGCATATCTGCCCAGATCGATGCCTTAACTTATTAGCCTCAGCTCATCTTAATAGCTCAGCTCATCCGCTCGCCCTCCTCGCGATACCAAGGAGGGCAGGGTAATCTTAACCGGATCGTCTGATGCCGGGCAGAGTCCGTCCGTCCGGCACCCCGGCGCGAACCTGATGAAGCTTTCCGCAGCTCCCGGAGGGCATTGACGATCTCCCCCTTCGGAGGGGGGGGGGCGGTCGGGTTCGGTTCGATTGAGATTGCTTCAACCCTTTTCGTCTCATCTTTATGCATGGGTGGGATGCCGTGGGAAAAAGACAAAACATCAAAAAGTCAAGCAGACAGACTTTACTTGGCATGTCAGAGGCGCCGAGCTTGTTGGGCCCGTCCTTTGTTCGAGAAGAGAGCTTCTCCTGTCGCCGGGCCTATCCGCCGTGGGGTCTCAGTTGGGACCCAATTGAGACCATTGTGTCCGGTGGGCATTGTCATGGCTCACGGTCGAGGCCCTTCCATTGTCGCTGCCGCTTGTCAGTGTCGTTGTCAGTATCGTTAGTTGACAGGACACGTTCCGAGATGTGGGATCAGTATAGTGCGTCTGTGTACTTGTCGTATAAGTGCACTAAAACAACGCCGTTGTCAACCAGCTCGAGTTATACTCTGGAAGGGGCCGCGCTACCGAGCCCCTTTTCCTAGCCATAGTATAGCCCGTAGACTACAAAATGTAGTTTGCCTTTCGCTTGGGGTGAACTATGCTTTACGGAAACTACGATCCCTCGACCCCTCGATAGTTTGGGACTGGGGGGGTTTGGTCTTGGCCTCCCCGGGGTGGGCGGCGGCGTACCGAAGCTCTGGGCGGGCCGTTTCTCTTTTCCCTCTGATGGTCTGTCCCGCATCTTATTGGGCACGAGTAAGTTTTGGTGACGCTCGGCGATGCGCGACGGGCGGGTGGGATAATGCCAGGCTGTCACAGGTGCGGGCTGCGACCCTGCCTCGAACGGGGTTTCAAGACTGGCATTATCATCAGGCCGTTGCAGAGTCAAGAGCTCAACGGAAAGCGACAGCGTTTCTTCTCACTGCAAGGGACAGACACGCACACCCACCCACCCTGTGTGATGAGACGTGAACCATTCATTGAAAGAACCTCCCTCCCGTACCACTTGACTTGTGGTACGTGTGTCCTCAGCCACGAGTGGATGATGGGGCCATACCATGACGTCTCCCGCGGAAAGGCTTACGCGGAATGCTCTGCTTAATTTGCTGTAGCTGGCAAGGGAGCGTTTTCGATGTTCAGACGGAGAGTGGGAGGGCCAGCCCTAGCGGGGAGCCGCGCTTGCTTGCATGCGCCTACAATGTAACGAGCACCAGCGCACGTACGGGGACATGGGCATGGTACGTGGTGTACACGTAAAGCAGCAGCAGCAGTGGCAGCAGCAGCACAGCGACGACAGTAATAGACCGCTCAGCCACACACACGGCTAATCGGGAGCAACGGGGTGTCCAGCACGCCCAGACCCTGAGCTTGGTACCAGGATCCGTGGTCCAAGTCGGCGCCCGGGATGCCAGACATCCTTCAGGTCGGCGCTCACTAACGGTGGATAGCGCTCCGTCAGTGCGCCGTGGATTCCGGCAAGACGATCAGAGGATCCAAGAGGATCAGGAGATCTGGAGAATAGATCAGGCAGCTTCATGCAGGCTGGCAGGAACTGGCAGAAAATGGCAAATTGGCAGGGCCGGAGGGATCGAGGAGGCCGAGTGAAGCGAGCAGGCGAGGAGCGAATCGGCAGCCGACATCTGACGGACCTGACAGCAATATTTGTCGCCAGATTTCAGAGATTTGTCTTTGTTTGGCGAGATCAGCGGCTGAGAAAAGACATGTCTGACTGAGTTGAGTTGAGTGGTGCGGCAAGATGGAAGAGGAATGGTGTGCCGGCCCTGATGAGGTGTGCTCGTGTACTCGTGTATGGTTCGTACCGATACTTTTGGCCCATTTTCTCACATCACTCACTCAGTTAACCCCCCCAGCCCAGGCGCCCCCGTCTCCCCGTCTCCACATTCCGCTGGGCAGCCACAGGCCCAAAAAGTCAGTTCAGTGCAGTCAGACAACCCTGGAGACAGGCACTCTCACTCATGGCTCAGAATCAGCCATCCCTGCCGAGGCTCTGGCCCCTCCTCTCGACGAACCCCTGCAGGCCAGGAACATGGGAAGACCCTTCGGCAGGGATTGGGAATCTTGCATCCTTTGAACCTGAGCACGTTCCTTTGTCGCTCGCTCACAGTCCGTGGAAACTGGACTCTCGACTGCTGACGGGAGACGGTGCCCAGACAAATACAAAGTCATCATCACCGGCCTACACCTTCTGGGCGAACTTTACCTGCCATCTTGCTTCACCTTGCCTTTTCATATGAGATCTGCGTGCATCTACTTTTCCTCGCATCCCAACGGTCCTTTCCCACCCTCCGTTACCGACGCTCCCTTTCTAAACTGTTCATGCTCCCAACGAGTCTAGGGCGTATCATCGACCTCAACCACTCCTTCGTCTGTTTCAGCTGAGCTGACCGTCATACTCAATTCTTCTCGCCGAACAGCGCCTACTCGTACATTTCCACATCTCGAGTTTTGCATCATTTTGTAGACTTGCAACTTTCCACCGCAGCAGCATCAACATCAGCGCGCATCCATCATGTCTTCAGAGTCTGGCCGGTCCGAAAGGGCGGGCTCAGTTGCCTCGTCCCACACTGAGACTGGAGGCTACGATGAGAACAACGAGAAGATGGCGGGTCTCCGCGACGACGAGAGTCTCACAGCGCTCAAGTCGCCAACCTCCGTCTACCACGACAGCGACAATGAGCGCGAGGACGAGGAGCTCCTGCCACAGCCGCAGGAGAAGCCGGAGCCGCCCAAGGGTAGCATGGCATCTTCAATAGTATGGATGGTTGTCAACACATTGGCGACAATTGGCATCGTGAGTATTTCCCGAGCGCTGTTCGCTCAGCATCCCCGATAAAGAGTGCACCATGAGCTGACAGTCACGCCAATCACAAGGTCTTTGTCAACAAAGCCATCTTCTCCGACCCCTCACTCAAGCTGGCCCAGCTCACATTCGCCGCCTTCCACTTCACGATCACATGGCTCACTCTGTACATCCTCTCGCGGCCTCGCTTCGCCTTCTTCGCCCCGCGCCGCGCCTCCATCCGCGACATCCTGCCGCTCTCCATCGCCATGGCCCTCAACGTCATCCTGCCGAACCTGTCGCTCGCCTTCTCCACCGTCACCTTCTACCAGGTTGCGCGAATCCTTCTGACGCCCTGTGTGGCCCTCATGAACTACGTGCTGTATCACCAGACCCTGCCCACCAACGCCATCATCGCCCTCGTCCCGGCGTGCGCGGGCGTCGGCATTGTGAGCTACTACGACAGCCTGCCCGCCGCCGACGCCAACATCAAGACGACCAGCGGCCTCGGCGTCATCTTCGCCTTCGCCGGCATCTTCGCCAGCTCGCTCTACACCGTCTGGATCGCCTCCTACCACCGCAAGCTCCAGATGAGCTCCATGCAGCTGCTGTTCAACCAGGCCCCCGTCTCCGCCTTCATGCTGCTCTACGTGATCCCCTTCGTGGACACATTCCCCGTGTGGAGCACCGTGAGCGTCAGCCGCTGGGTGATGATCTTGATGGTGAGTTTCCACAAATTTTCCCCCGGTCCCTTTTCGCTTCCCTCCGATCCCTTGGCCCGCTTCCCAAGCGCTTCGCAAGAGCAGCATCTCAGCTGCCATGCGCTTCGCTTCGTCAATCAATCAAACTCTATCTTTATGTGTTTTGGGTTTGATCGGCAGTACCTTATCTCGGGGGCCCGCAAGGAAAAGAAAGTCCGAGAATAGCACAACCCAGCCGCAGCGAATAACCCCAGCAGCCCCTGTTGTGAATGACTCGACTAACATACAATGCGTTCGTGCAGTCCGGCGGCTTCGCCTCGCTCATCAACATCTCCCAATTCTTCATCATCGCCCAGACGGGCCCCGTGTCCAGCACCGTCGTCGGCCACGTCAAGACGTGTTCCATCGTCGCCCTGGGCTGGGCCACCTCGGGCCGGGCCATCGGGGACAAGTCAGTCCTCGGGGTCATGATTGCCATTGGGGGTATCATGGCGTAAGTTTCACTTTTAACCCTCCACATGAGGAGCCCACTTCAAATTAGAATGAAAGCCTGGGCTCGTACGTTTTTGACTTCGACGCTGACCATGTACCAGGTACTCATGGGTGATGCTCAAGGAGAAGCAAAAGCAGCAGGGCAAATAAGCTTCTCAACTGTCTGGTTCCACAGCCGGCGTTATGGTTCCTTTTTGAATTTGTTCTTGGCATACAATTTTCTTTACCAATACCACCTGAAGAATCCTTACGTGTCACCGCATCGAGTTGGATGACGGGGGACGGGAAACGTCCCACAAGGGAGACGCGAAAAAACAAAAAAGAATAACAACCTAGAAATGAAGCGGCAGGTAGAAGCCACCGAATCGCTTCGGTAGTTCCCCGCCAGTAGATCAACAATTGAATCAGATCAATTATGAGATATGTCCCCGATGAAAGCTCGACGTTTCCCGTGATTTTGACTACAGGCCAAGCTTTTTCGCACCCCTGGTAGTGAAACCACATGCGCGATCCTTCGCAGCCCGCCGCACGAACCAAGGGAGAAGGATGCGGGATGCGGGCCGTACTAGGGAGAGATGGCAGCGGATGTCTCAGACATCTTAGGAAGCAAACAACAAAAAAAAAGTAAGCAAATATTGGGGACGTCACTTGCATTTAGCCCTGCAAAGTGGCAATAGTCTGGTGGACAATTGATGGGGTATCGATATCGAGACGTCTCCGTCTTACAGGCTACAGGCTACAGGTTGAACCTCGTGCGCTCCTTCTCCATCTTTGCCTTCCACTCCCACGACAGCGCGTCCTCGCCCTCGCTGCCCGCCCGGCCGATGCCCTTGTCCACCCTGCGCAGCTTGAGCGTGCACCGAGGCTGTTCAAGAAATTGGGAACACGTCAGCTGGTTCAATTCTTTCCTCGTTTTTGCGTTTCAGGTGGTGATTCGATTTCCCTTTCTAGGAAGTGTTCATTGTGCCGTGGGTGTAGGTAGGTAGGGTTCTGGTGTTATTTGCCTGGGGTAGTGTGTGCGCAATGTGTATGACGTTGCCCCAGCCCACATGTTTGCATCTCACAGCCGTCTACCCGGTGGGTCAGGGCCTATATTGGGTACACGATTGGCCGTGGACATGGTGGGTGGTGGTTTTGGCTACTTACGCACCAGTCCACTTGTTCGTGGTACGCGTGTTGATGCGTGGAGTGTTACATGATCGACAGGCGCCGTTGAGGGGAAGGGAAAGTGGGGAGATAGATGGGTGGTGTTCTGCGGCAAGGGGGAGGCGGAGTTTTGGCTGTATGGGGTTGCACTTACGCCGAGTTCTTGCAGACCGACTCTTATCCCTTCCACGCCCTGCAGTTCTTTCCCGTCGGCTGCTTGGACGCTCTTTTCTGTCTCTCTCTTATCTCGGAATCTGTGCAGCCGGTTATGTCAGCGAATTATTTCTGACAGTGGGAGTACATGATTCAGAGGTCTCCTCTGACATTGACTGCAGATACGGCTTTGCTACTCACATATATCTGTGCCGGCGGAGGAAGATGTAATCCCGCTGGTTGTGTAATGTGACCACCTGCCGCATCTCGATGTCAGGCTGGGGTGGGAATAACGTCTGGAAGCTCTTTGCCGCCAGCAGGCCGAGACTGCTCTTGAAGTTGTTGAGCAGCAGTTCCGGGTAGTAGGCATCCTGTGCTTTTCCGTGGCCCGGCAGCTTCGAGCCCTCTATCCAGTTGTTGACCGAATATGTCAGCGTCGGCCCGTAAGGCAGGTGCACGATCGTGAGCCGGTTGGGCTTCTTCTGGTCCTCGTTCAACACCAGCACCGCCGTGTACTCCCTGTTGGACGCGAACTTGCAGATCTCCCTGACGCTGTACTTGTGCCCGTAGCGATGCGCCGACCGCCGTATGTACTCGGAGTTGGGAAACAGCGATGTCAAGATTTCTGCCTCCTTGTGGAGCGTCGAGTTGAGAGATGTCGTGACGAGGACTTTGGGGACTTTCGGAGGCTCGTCGCTGAATAAGTTCGGAAATTTCTTCGAAAGTACGGCGGGTGTCATGTCGAAATTTGTGCTTGTCGTCGAGGGTGCTGCACTCGGTTGGCGCTCTGCCCGCTTCGCGCGCATCTTTTCTATCCGCTCCTGCACGGCATCGTCGTCTGCATCCTCCTCCTCCTCGTCTGATCCCAACATGCTGTCTACCTCGTCCTCCTCCTCGTCCTTTTCGTCCTCGAGAGGCTCGTCCTCGGCCCCATTTTGCTCCTCTTCCAGCTTGCGCCGTTTCATCGCCGCCACGTCGGCGCTTGTGTAAAGGCTGTCCTCATCTGCATCGTCCCATTTTCGCTTTTGGTCGATGGTCTTGGTCTGGTTGCGTGCAAGGCGTTCTTGTTTCAGTTCGGGGTCCTTGGCCTCCTCCTTCCTCCTACGCATGCGCTCCTCGCGCCTTGCCTTGCTTGATGTTCGTTTGTCCTGGATATGGCGCTCCTGCCGGTATATTTTGTTCATCGCAAGCTTTGACCCAGCCATCTTTGCAATTGGTGTGAGCTGAATCGTCTTGTTGGGCGAAGGAAAATGGGCGAATCTGGGAAACTCAGCAAAGCCGATGCTCTCTCAAGAAATTTCCAAGGGACTGGTCGCTGATAAGATAAGAAATAATTTTGCCTGCCCGGGGATCGTCGGCCAAGAGCTGCGCTGCCCCTCACTAAGAGCTTCAGCAATAATGGTGGTACTTTGCGACGCAGACCAAACGCCTGAGTATTTGGAGAACCGTTTTTGAGTCACCCCAAGAACAACTCACGTTTACTTCTCTCGCCATCGGCCACCTAGAACCATCACTGTTGCCGCTTGACTCACCTCCCCGACATTGAGACTGTCAATTGCCTGTTTATGAAGGCATTTAGACTCGTCAATTCTCTCAGACCACTTGTTGGTGCTAAATCCACTTCAAACTTCTGGAAAGTCACCGCGAAACCCACAACCGCGCGACCGTTTTCCTCCTGCCACCATTTACACAGAGCTGTAGTAGCGCACAAAGCAAGCAAAAAAGACATGGCGACCCTCACGACAAAGACCGGCCAGACCATTGACCGGCAGGCCATGGAGTCCATGCTCCGTCGGCGCATGTTCTACACCCCGTCCTTCGAGATTTACGGCAGTGTTGCTGGCCTGTTCGACTACGGTCCCTCCGGCTGCGGTCTGCAGGCAAACATCATCGAGACATGGCGCAAGCACTTCGTGCTCGAGGAGGACATGCTCGAGGTCGACTGCACCGTCTTGACCCCCCATGAGGTCTTCAAGACGAGTGGCCACGTCGACAAGTTCGCCGACTGGATGTGCAAGGACCCCAAGAATGGCGAGATCCTGCGGGCGGACCACTTTGTCGAGGCCATACTCGAGGCGAGGCTGAAGGGCGACAAGGAGGCACGTGGCCAGACGGTGGAGGAGAAAGAGGCGGACCCAAAAAAGAAGAAGAAGAAGGTAAAGTCCGAGGCCGTCAAGCTCGACGATGCTGTGGTCAAGGAGTATGAGGAGGTGCTGGCTCAGATTGACAACTACGACGGTGACCAACTCGGTCAGCTGATCAAGAAGTTCGAGCTTAAGAACCCTGAGACTGGTGTCGAGCCTTCGCCCCCAGTACCATTCAACTTGATGTTCCAGACTGCTATCGGTCCATCCGGCCAGCTGGCCGGCTTCCTGAGACCAGAGACAGCCCAGGGCCAATTCACCAATTTCGCCAAGCTGCTTGAGTTCAACATGGGCAACATGCCCTTCGCTTCTGCCTCGATTGGCAAGTCCTACCGAAACGAAATCTCTCCTCGAGCCGGTCTGCTGCGTGTGCGAGAATTCCTGATGGCTGAGATCGAGCATTTCGTTGATCCCGAGGGCGGCAAGAAGCATGACAGGTTCCCCGAGGTTGAGAACATTGAGCTTACGTTGCTGGACAAGGAGACTCAACTCTCCGGCAAGACGGATCTGAAGACCATGAGCATTCGCAAGGCGGTTGAGACCAAGGTTGTGGACAATGAGACCCTTGGTTACTTCCTTGCACGTATCCACCTCTTCCTCGAGAAGATCGGCGTGGATATGAGCAAGGTCCGCTTCCGCCAACACATGGCTAACGAGATGGCCCACTACGCTTGCGACTGCTGGGATGCTGAGCTTCTCACCTCATACGGCTGGATCGAGTGTGTTGGCTGCGCTGACCGTTCGGCCTACGATCTCACCGTGCACAAGAACAAGACCGGCGCACCACTGGTCGTGCGCCAGAAGCTGGACACGCCCAATGTCAGGCAAGAGTGGACGCTAGAATTCAACAGGAAGAAGTTCGGCCCAGCCTTCAAGAAGGATGGCAGGACGGTCGAGGCTGCCCTCGAAGCGACGACACAGGAGCAGCGTGAAGCCTTCGCCAAGCAACAGCAAGAAAGTGGTAGCTTCACCATTGACGTACCCGGTGTAGCAGACGGCAAGGCCACCGTCACCAAGGAATTGCTCGAGATCAAGTACTCTACCATCACAGAACACATCCGGGAGTACACACCAAATGTGATCGAGCCTTCATTTGGTATCGGCAGAATCCTGTACGCCTTGCTCGAGCACAGCTTCTGGACTCGTGGTGACGGTGCTGATGAAGCTCGCGGCGTAAGTAAAATTCACTACAATGGTCCATCCAGCATCTAGCGTCCAATTCACTAACAACGAAACAATAGGTTCTTTCCTTCCCGCCAACCATCGCCCCGACAAAGGTCCTCATCGTGCCCCTTTCCAGCAACAAGGACTTCACCCCCATCGCGCGCAAGCTCGGCCAGAAGCTGCGGGCGCTGGGTGTCTCCAGCAGGGTGGACGACTCATCGGCGACCATTGGCAAGAGATACTCGCGCAACGACGAGCTCGGTACCCCCTTCGGCATCACCATTGACTTCCAGACCGTCAAGGACGGCTCCATCACTCTGCGCGAGCGTGACAGCACGAAGCAGGTGCGCGCCGACGAGGCCAAGGTCCTCGAGGCCGTCCGCGAGATGGTCACCGGCGTCAAGACGTGGAAGGACATCCAGGGCGAGCTCCCGGCTTTCGAGTCCCAGGAGCTGGAGGTCAGGACTGCCTAGATTGGGGTAGGCGAGATGAAGATGTGTTGGGATCTTTTGGGTGTTTTAAAAGTAGGAGGAAGAACAGTGCAGCATGCGGCGCCGTGCTGACTTGTGTAGCTTTGTCTCGGGGTTTATTCTAGATATCAAGATAAAAGAGATGTTGGTCCACTATCGTGGGCTGAGAAAGAAGGACTGTTCGGCATCGTAGCGATCGTAGTCTCATTGCACGTCTTCTTGACAGTGTGAAAGGATTTGAGACGACTCGGACTGCTGGTCCAAGGTTCGAAGGAGTACAGTGTGGTTGCGTGGCCATAAGTCAGTTTCGTGACGAAGCAACAAAGCATCTGCGCGTTTTCGACTCTGGGTCTGTGTTGAATGTAGCTTTCATTTAAGTGTCGGATACTCGCACCGTAAAAGCGAGGGTACACCGGTACATAACTTGCTCGCTGGTAGTATCGAACACCCATCACACACCCATGGCCAATTTATATACCCATGTAGTTACATTAGGTCTGGGTGTGTTAGGTCTGGCTATGTGAATTGGCTATGGCTATGGCTATGGGTGTGTGTGAATATGTGTGTGGTGGGTGTTTGAATTGGTTATGGTCAAGCGAGTTATGTACCAGTGTACCATCCGTTTTCGCGGCTGCGAATATCCTACTTTTTTTCCCCCTTTAATTGACCGGGGCGTACCACTGATGTTGCATGTCCATTGCTATGCTATGCGATAGTGATGTTCGCTTCTTGGGCGTTGTCGAAAAAAGGTCCCTCCCCGTACATCACTCCTCGTAAGTGAGCATCTCCAATAAGCTGGTACTTTTGGTATTTGCCCTCAGCTGCTGGATCTGGTTGTCCCAAAGGAGTAGAATGCAATGGCGCTAGGGAATTGTCGGTAGTTGCAGTGTTCCACAAGCACCTCGATGACCTTTTCCAGCCGCACGAGGGGCTAGAGGATGATGACAGATCCACAAACATCTAGTTAAACACACACCAAACTTCCTCACGACGAAGCCTCGGGTCATCCGATATGCGTCTCCTAGATACTAAAAAGCTTGAGGTCGTCCTGGTCCGGGAAGACGCAATCCCGCCCTACGCGATTCTATCGCACACCTGGGGAGCCAATGAGGTTTCATTCCAGGATATGAACAGCTTCAGAGCCAGAACCAGGCAAAGGAACAGTGAGGGGTTCAAAAAGATCATCGGTGCCGCAAAGCTCGCTGCTTCCCATACCTATCGATGGATCTGGATTGACACATGCTGCATCGACAAAACCAGCAGCGCAGAACTCTCCGAGGCAATCAATTCCATGTACAGATGGTATGAAAACGCCAAGGTGTGCTATGCTTATATCGAGGATTCTCCCACAGATCAGCATGAAGCGAACTCGGATTCGAAAGCGCATCCTGACACGTGGACACTGCAAAACGCCCGTTGGGCCACACGGGGATGGACATTGCAAGAGCTTATAGCTCCAAAAGAGGTTCGGTTCTACAGCAAAGAGTGGAAATTCATGGGTGACAAGAGGGATCCATCTGTTCACAACACCTTGATGAGGGCCACTGGTATCGAAGCCGGGGTCCTGCTTGGCCAGATCACAGTGGCAGAAGTCAGCGTCGCGAATCGAATGAAATGGGCATCGAAAAGACTCACGACACGGCCTGAGGATATGGCCTATTGTTTGATGGGTCTGTTTGGAGTCAACATGCCCCTTCTGTACGGTGAAGGTCGTGTTCGGGCGTTTATCCGACTACAAGAGCAAATCCTCAAGACCACTGACGACCAAAGCATATTCGCCTGGCAGCTGCATTCTCATGAGGAAGAAGAGAGCATGTACGGACTCTTGGCCACCTCGCCATCATACTTCGAGGATATTCGAAGCATTTACCACATGCCGACCGGCGTTCAGTCCACCAGCAGCGTTCCATGGAGCATGACAAACAAAGGTCTCAATGTGCAGCTCTACATCAGGCCGGAACTTGATACTACTGAAGAAAGATATCTAGCGATCTTGGATTGCTTTCAAGACCTAGGAGAGTACGACGACAACATGAACAACAAATTTCAAGCGTATAGTCCTGCTATCTACCTGCGGAGGCTGTGGGGAGATCAATACACACGAATCCGTGCCCACATTTGCGAATCGGTGGGCGAACTAGCCAGGCATGGTGGCGTCCAAGAGTCGTTCTTTGTCAAACAAAACCCCGACTCAACACTGCCTAGCGTGATGATGAATAACCACGCACGACTTGAACACACTATGCACAGCTGGAGACTTGAAGAGGTCTTCCCTTGTGACATGTGGAACAGGAAGACTGGATTGTTCCGTTTAAGTCTCCACCTGGCTCATGGAATCCAAGGGATGTTTCGCTTCAAGCGGTACCAAGGATATCAACGTGTATCAGATTCCAATCTCGAGTCCGAATTCAGGCATGAAAGTTTGGATGTGGCAATCGTGTTATACCGGACGGCGTGGGCAGAACTAGAAGCTGTCTGCATTCCTCGGGTCCCGGAGGGAAGCACAGTGGAGCTGGCATACTACAAGCTCAACACGATGTGGACCAAGGCATCTAGATACGAGCAGGATCACCTGCTACATCAAGAAAGTATCATGGCCGTGCCGGAATTGATCAAAGGTATGAGGTCCGGTCGCGGCCTGTATCATTTCAACCTTCGCCCAAGATTTGAGCTCGAGACCGACGTCACGCTATTTACTCCCGAGCTCGACAGTAGGTCATTGGACGAGAACTCCTTCAAACAAGCACAGCAGGCGCCTCTTCCCGAGTACTTCAGACCTGGGAAAATGAGGTGTCTCATTGAGAAAGATCTTGAATCGCTTTTCCAGGCACTCGACATATGGCAAAACTCTAAAAGCCATAGTTTTCGGCAAAGATTAGAAGAGGGTGCGAAAGATATCACAAATATCGTGGCGCCCAGAGCGGTTGACATTTGTTTAGCCATCATCAAAGGCAACAAATTGGAGGTTGATGAGTTTTTAAAACGCGTCAATGTTTCCAACATCATGGGGCCTGTCTCGATATTCGAAGGGCTCCATGTGATACATCTAGCAATTTTCACGCCAGATCTTCGAATCTTGTCAGCCCTGCTGGCGAAGGGGCTGGACCCTTTAGTGGTCACTGGTCAAGGACTCAACTCGTTTCAGCTGGCGTCGATATGTGGAAAGTTTGGGGTGCTCGGAACACTACTGCAAGTCGCACCTCGAGCCGAGGAGAATCAGACGCTGGAGTCAAGTTACGAGCACCCCAGCTACGATAAGGCGGTCTCAAGATTCACACCGTACTTAGGATCAGAAGCACACTTTCAGGACACTGCTCTCCATCTTGCAGCAGTTTATTGTTCTGCAGAAGAGTTCAAAGGTATTCTTGAAGAGATTTTGAAAGCGATTGGCATCCCGTTATCAGGCTGGACCTCCACAGAAATCACCCTAGAGTGGGAATACCTCGTGTGTCTGAGGAACTCCCATGGTGAAACTGTCCTTCAGCGAGCTGCTATCGCAGCCAATCCTGAAGTTGTCAGACTTATTTGCCAGACAACGCCTCAGGCAGTGACTCGGATTGACTCAATGGGCCGATCAGCTTTGTGGCATGCAGCATACGGTGGAGATCAAGAGATTGTAAAGCTCGTCGCAAGCACATATTCTCGCTGCATAGGTTCGCCCATCTGGCATCTTTCCGACGAGAATGGGGTCACACCGCTGCATGTTGCTTGCTACAGGGGACATAGCGACTGCGCCATGGAATTGCTATCCCTTGGAGCTACGTCGATGTCCAGAACACGGGAGCTGGATCTGACTCCACTCCATTTTGCTGCCTTATTTGGATACGACGATTGCCTTGAATTGATGGTCTACGAGGCTTGGGGCAGGCCACGGACAGAAGGGAGAATCGACGAGCTGCTGAATGCGACAGCCTTCAAGGATCCACTTGAGCTGTTCAAGGATCCATTGAAGCTGTTCGCACCGATCCATTTGGCCGCTGCGAATGGCTGGCTGGGATGCGTTCGCGTTCTCGCAGTTAACGGCGCGTCGTTATTCACGAAGTCAAAATTTTACTTCGTCTTATCCCAAGGCGACGCAGAAAATGGAATGGTGAAGCATTTTCAGGGCCTGGTTGAAGTTACTCCATCCACACCAGCTGAAATAGCAAGAAGAGAAGGTCATGATGCTGTTTGCAGATTTTTGGAAGGTTTCTAGCCACCGAGCCCTCCTTAACCTTACCAACGCACGACTGCCTATTCGCCGCATGTGTATCCAAACTGTAGCAGGGAAGTATCTCCGCGTTTGAGTGAGGTGTTGCAGATTTATGTGGGTCCTGAACTCTAAACTGCAACCCCGTGACTGTGTTCGACGACAGCTCTACTTGATCGCTGACTCAAAAAGCGTCTACAATTGACATCGACGCAACACAATGGAAGTTCGAGCCACCGACCTTTCAAATGCCCATGAGAGCCCTACCACACAGCCAAGATGGCCACTGCAATTCCGCCTCAAATTGCCGAAGCCAACACAGCAGGGGCCGGCCGGGCATCCGCCTTCAGAAGCAGGTCTGACGAGGCAGACATGGTGGAGTTATGACTTGTACCGCGGCCCGCGCAATCAAAAACCAAAGGTTCTATATGCTAGATCCAATGCTGAGTCTGAGGAAATAGCCAGAGGGTTTCTGCAGGAAGACGTGCTTGGCCTCGACATGGAATGGCCGTTGTTCGATGGGAACAGCCGGAATAAAGACCGCCTGCAAGACAAGGTCGGGGTGATAGCCATCGCGTGCGAAACAAAGATTGCGCTCTTCCATCTCGGTGCCTACACTGGCAAGAAGCCAGAAGACTTGATCGGCCCTGCACTCCAAGCGATCATCGAGTCTCCCCGCATCAAGAAAGCCGGTGTCAACATTCTGACTGCAGACTTTGGGAGGCTTCGGGACTGGTTCAAATTGGAGCCACAGGCTGCAGTAGAACTGAGTCACTTCCACAACCTCGAAAGCTATACGCGAAACGGCCAGAGTAGTCACTGTACCACGAAATTGTGTGCCTTGGACAAGCTGGTCCAGACGCATCTGCAGTTGCCATTGAAGAAGAACAGTGTTCGGACGAGCAACTGGAGCCAGAAGAAGCAGCTTAGCCGTGAGCAAAAGGCATACGCAGCCTCGGATGCGTACGCCGGCTTCATGTTGTATCATCGTCTAAACTTTCTAAGACTGTCGGTAGAGCCCAGTCCTCCGCCACCACCCTTACACGCGGAGAGATACAAGTGGCTCGAAATACCAAGGAGAGGGACTGCACTCCTTCTCGAGCTCGATACTCCTAGTGAGGAAGGCACATTGAAAGTCATCACAGTCACGGATTACTTCGACGGCCGTCATGAAAATACTCATACAGTGACCATCGGGTCTCCAATGATCCCAACGCCATCTAATATCGAAGTGCAAGGCCCTCAGGCATCATCATTCACATCTATCCCAGAGAACGCCGCCAGGCCACCAAAACTGCGCACCTCCCAACGCACTGGCTCAAAACATCAGAAGAGCATTTCATCAAGACGAAGGGCGGACCCTTTGCTTCAGAAACTCAAAGTTCACCGAGGGAAAATCGCCAAACAGCGACGCTTAGACACATGGAAGATCATTCACAATTCAGCACTAGAGCTGATCGCGCAGCTCAAGCCCGAGAACGAAATGGCGTTAATGGAGATCAAAGGTGTTGGGTCACAGACGGTGAAGAAGTACGGAGCTGCAATTTTGAGCATTGTCGCCCTCCACGTGGCGGATGACAAACAATCGACTTCGGCCGAGAATTCGGACCAATCATCTGGAGGTAATGCAAATGGATCCAATGTTTCGTTGACATCTGAAGGCCGCACGAACTCGACCGAGACGGCTCAGATTGTTTCTCGCAGCTGGGAGACATCGCTACCTCACGCAGACCTAACTTCATACTATGCTGCTCAAGGTCAAAGAGCTGATAGTGGAGGTCCGTCCCAACCAATTTGCATTGATGACCAGGATGACATGGGGTCGCCCGTGACTAAAGCCCCAAGAGCGACGAAAAGAAAGACAAGACAATCTGTAAGCAATAAAAACACCATGAGCGGAAAGTTACTTTGTTTTGAGCCCATAAATAACTGACAATTCAAATCCACTCTTCACACAGGGTCCACACCATGGGCTGCTAAGGTATTTCAAAGTTGACAAGGGGGAAAATACCAATCTACCAAAATGGGGCCTCAGCCACAATGTTTTTTTGAATCAACTATTTTTTATTGGTCTGTCTACTGTCTGCTTAGCTTAGTAACTCTTCCTTAGTAGCCATAAGCTTGTATATAAAGTTACTAATGGCTTTATACATCTATAAATAGTCCTTATTATTAGAAATCTTTAACCCTCCTCTACCCTTACTTACTATTTAGTAATTAATTTTACTAGCAAGAATATTATTTTTAAAAATAATTACCTAAATCTAATATAGTATAATAAGATTATACTCTTTTATATTATTCTTATTTATTTTAAAATAAATTCTTGCTTTTTAGTTTTTAAAGAGATTTTAAATATCTTTATAAAAGACTAATAAGTATAAGGTAAATTATTTTAAGTTCTTTATTTTAACTTTTATTAAAATTAATATTAAATATAGTTATTAGCTACTATACTAGCTTACTTAGTAAAGGTTTCTTAAGAACTTGTATCTATATTAATATAAAGAATAAAATATTTTAACTAGAACTATATTTATAGGATTATTATATTTTATAAAGGAATCTTATTAAGACTAATTTAGTCTTTACTATATAATTAAATTACTAACTTACTATTATAAATAAGTTAGTCTTTAGGCTACTTGTATTAATAGTTCTAGTCTATAGCAGCACTAGAAGCAGTCCTTATTAGTCTTGTCTATATAACTATTACAAGGCTAACTATGTTTTCTTAGCTATAGGCTAAAGCTGTTTTTTAAAGCTATTATTATTAATATTGTTTTTTTTTTTTAAATGCTAGGTCTTTAAGCGTTTATTACTGTATAAAGGGACTGCATACCACCTCGTGTATATACGGATTAAGAACGAAACCACCCAAAAACTACCTACCAAAATGGTGATCAGCAGCCTCAATTCGTTATAGCCCTATGACAGACTAGAAGTACTGGCCCAGCCGAATTCTATGTTGCTCAACTGTTTCATGGCACCATTCATCACTTGTCTGACGAGCCATGCTTGAGACAATGCTGTTAAGTGGGAGTTGGATACATGACAAGTCCGTGCCCGGGAAGGGCATGCAGAATGTGAGCATCCTTCTATCATCTGGGTTTAGTAAACTTTCAATTCCCCATGCGTGAATATGTGTGTAGGTCTTTTAGTACCGGTTATAGGAATTTATAAGGAAAAGAGAGATTCGCACTAGCAAAAACGGAGGGTACACCGGTACATAACTCGCTCACCCCTGGCCAATCTGCACACCCATAGCCAATTCACATACCTTCCCAGACCCAATACCCATGCCTAACATACCCAAGCCTAATATCCACGTGTGTGTGTGTTTGTGTGTGTGTGGTGTTGTTGAAATTGGTAAGAGCGAGCGACTTATGTATTGGTGTACCCTCCGTTTTTGCAGGTGCGAATCTATGACTTCTTTATAAGAAGACGCTTCAGGGGTTTGTTCTCAGGTCCGGGATCATGAGGAATGATAGCGGTGCGACAGTCTCTTCAACGGCCAAATATAAGATTGGCACACCTCTTGAGTGAAGTGAGAGCAGAGAGCTGCGATGAACTCTGCGATCCCCCAATATCCTCCGTACGTTGCATGCCACGAAGCACTCTGCCAGAAGTATTTGCCCGCCAGAGGCTTGATTCTTCGTAAAATTATCAAACAAATGGAAGCACAACAAAACTCCCGGAATCTCCGCCTAGGTGCACGTAGTGCCTCCCTTTATTCAACGTCCGGTCGACCCCAAAGTTGCTCACCGCAAAGCTCCGCCCGCTGATTACAATTCTTATCCCCTCACCCTGCTCGAACTCGATCCCCGTGGCCCAGATGCCAATGTCCAGCCTCACCACCTTGCCCGGCTCGATCTTTTCCTCCACCTCATGAGGGTGGTACGGCCAGTGCGGATGCATACTTTTCTCCTCGTTAATAGCGCGGTGCGATGCGCGGAGAATGCCAACTGGACCTTTGTACAAGACGACCTCGGTCTCCTGCTCGGGTTTGAATTCGTCAAAGGACTTGATCGGTAAGCCTTTCCAGGGGACGTTGAGGTTCTTCATCTGGTTGCCTTGCTTATCCAGCTTCTGGATCATGACGTATACATCCATGTCGTCGTGGTCTGGACAGGACATATATAATACAGCCTTGGGCATGCCCATGATGCGCGTCGTCTCCGGAAAGGTATACGTGAATGCCACGCTCTCGCCAGCGGTCGAGAGGTAACTGACGCTGCTGGCGGTCTTCTGCTGCTCCTCAAGCAATAGCTTCTCCTCGCTTCCTAGGTAGAACTTCTTGTATTCCGTCCTTGGAGGTGGAAAATCCTCTTCGATGATGTTCTCGATCGCCTGTGGCACCTTTTCTCCGAACCTCAAGATTGACATCCTGACCTTGGGGGTCTTCTCCCACCCATTATCTTCGCCTTTGAGAAAGTGGTCGAAAAAGGCAAGTAACTCATCTTTGGCTTGTTCATTCCCCCACAGGTCGTACCATTCCTGCCAGGGATGCCATCGTAACCATTTGGACTCGGTATCAACCTCCTTCCAAGCTCTGATGGCGCCCATCCCGTGCATGGTATTTGTCCAGGTTCCCGTAATGTAGGTCGGAACATTGATCTTTTTCATATCTGGCCGCTTATCATTCCACCACTCGTTTGCCAGCGGGTGCTCCTCGTACATCTGACGAAAACTCTCGAGCCCGTTGCGTCCCTTGAGCATGTACTTGACAATGAGCTTGTCGAAAAGGTCTCCGGCATAAATTCCGCCACGGGCGAATTGCTCGCGGTACAGGTCGCCGCAGCCCTCCCACGGAGCGATAGCGGCGAGGCTCGGCGGTCGGAGCGCTGCGATGAACCACTGCGCTATCGCGAGGTGGGAATTGCCTGCGAGCCCGATCTTGCCATTGCACCATTCCATCTTCGCGACGGCCTCGATAGTATCATAACCATCCTCAGCCTCCTGAGTTCCCATGATGACCATGGTACCTTCGCTGTCGAAAGCCCCTCTAGTGTCGACATTGATGATGGCGTAGCCACGAGGGACCCAGTCAGCCGGATCCGGCGCCTCGAACTTCTCGAGGCCGGAAAGTGTGCCAGAAGGAATTCCGAGGTTCCATGGTGTCATGAGTCCCAGAGATGCTATTCCATTGAATTTCTTGCCAAATGGAGACCAGCAGATTATGGCCGGGACTTTCGCAGAGGTGGAAGTGGGGCGGAGGATGTCAGCGTAGAGGGTCGTCCCGTCCCGTACTTTGATGGCTATGTCGTGCTCTACCAGAATGGAGCACGGGAGAGGACGGGCGTCTGAGTGGTCCGGGTGTTTCCAGCCCTCTGGGAGCGTTTCTGTGTGGGGATTGAGACCAGTGTAGCCATCTCTTCCAACGGCAGGTGTGTTTAGCGATTCTATGGGCACTTTCACGTTTGAGAATCCCATGGTGACTTATTTCAAAGAGTGTTTCAATCAAGCCCTTTGGTTTTCTGGGCGCAAGGGTTTTCTTTCTGTGGACGAGACCGGGATGGATAATCAAGTGCTCTACATCTAGTTCAAAGTGAACCTGCGACGGCCATATGTATATTGCCTCTGGCGTTACGTTTGTGAACTGCTGGTCTTGAATGCGCATGGATGGCGAAAGCCGTAGCCTGCCCGTTT
>JACBFG010000015.1:835160-926318 GCA_013435955.1 Diaporthe sp. HANT25 | reverse complement strand
TTTATTTATTTATAGACACTATTTAGGTAATATTTAATAAGGGGTAGCTTTTAGGATCGCAACCTGAAGGCATAGTGTGGCGTGTTAGAGAACCTACTTAAGTTTGGCTCCACCTAGTCTTCACTATCCATTGACCCAGTCCTGGGTAGAATTAATGGTCCGGCGCTGAGCCCACGGGTCCTGCCCCATCTGCGCCGCCGCGGCCGTTGGTGGAGCCGGAAGGCCCACTAACTCCCGAGCCGAATTCCACGCAGCATGTGTGCCTATTCCGAGCCGATCCTTCCCGTGCCGAATTACCTGCACTATGAAACCCGTCCCGAACCGAGATCGACTCGGTTGGCATAGGCAGGTAAATCGGACAGCGATGGCGATGATGGGCTTGTGTGATACGTATGCCAGAGACAGTCCGAAGTGGCAACATTCGCACGTAAACACATTAGACGTTCCAACTGCATCTCTGAGACGTCTTGTGAGTATAATAAACCCATTATCTCAACACGGCCCAAACCTTTTCGATTCTTGCAATAGTACCGACAATTCATCTCACAAATTAGAAAAGTCAGAAGTTTAAGCTGAGATCAAACCTTCCATCATTAAATACTGAAGTGGAAAGTCGCCATCATGGTCATCGCCACAGACTACGCCTCCGCTCCGGCTGCGACCGTAACTGTTCCGGCAACCAAGCACGCGGATGTCTCTCCAAAGTCTTTGGTTCCCAAGCCGGCAGGACCCCACAAGCTCTTCTCAGAGAAGGGCGTCACCTACGGTGACTTCCGTGACGACCTCCTCCGCAATGGATACGTTGTCGTTAAAGGCGCCATCCCACGTGAGAGGGTGGACAAATACGGCGAGGAAATGATGTCGTACCTGGAGAACTTGTGAGCTTCCCTGCCATGCCATCAGGCTCTTATCTGCTCAGTTGCTCGCCTGCTAACCGCGCACAGTGCTGGCGGCCTCGGCTTCGACCGCAATGACCCTTCCACCATCAAGGAGTCCAACCTCCCCGTAATCACAGAGAAAGGCATGTGTCTAGGCTACGGCATTGCCCATGAGTCCTTCACCTGGTCGATTCGTCAGGAGCCTGGCGTCATCGATGCATTTGAGAAGGTCTACGACACACCTGACCTTATCGTCTCATTCGACGCCGTCAACATGGCCTTCCCCAATCGCACTGATGTCAAGCCTAACAAGCCCTGGCCGCACCAAGATCAAGACCCCGAAAAGCCAGGGTTCCGCTGCCTCCAGGGACTCGTCAATATCTTCCCTAATGGCGACAAGGATGGCGGCCTGATTGTATGCAAAGGTGCTCATTTGTTGAGCGAGGAGTTCCATGCAGAGTTCAAAGACGAGCCGAATAAAATCTGGGCATGGACCAAGGAGTGGTACGGGTTCACTGAACAGGGCATGCAGTGGTTGAAGAACAAGGGCTGCGAGTGGATCAAGATCAACGCGGAGCCTGGGGACTTGCTGCTCTGGGACAGCCGCACACCGCATTACAACCTCAGCCCGGAGGGTGACAAGCCCCGTTTCTGCGCCTACACTTGCTACATGCCTGCTGCCGATGCCAGCCAGGAGGACCTGATCCGGAAGAAGGGCGCATTTGAGAAGACACAGAGCACTACACACTGGCCGAACGCTATGCACGTGGGTGGAATCCCGATCTTGCGGGATGGTGAACCCTGTCCGTACAACACCGGGAAGCCGAGGGAGACACCGAAATTGGGGGAAAGAGGATTCAGATTGACCGGTATTCCGTATGTTCAGACCGAGCCTATTCAGGTCTGAGTGGGCGTTTAGTGTAGTATATTATCCGAGTTCTGTATTTTGCCAGGTTATGAACAAGTTTAACTAGCTCTGTGTCTTCAAGAAATAAACTTCGTCGCAAATACAGAGATCCCTGAAAGTCGTATGTATGCATGTGGCAAATTTAGTCGTCAGAGGGCCTCACGAACATGGGCATCTACCAGTTCAGCAAGATTGTCTCGACAGGAAAGTTGAGAAACTCGAAAAGCCGCACTTCTTGGAATAAATAAACTCGATAGATTAAATGAGCATAATCGATTGTTTTGTGAACAAGACCATTCATTTGTCAACACCTGAAGTGAGTCCTGTTTTAGCTGGGAGTTGGTCTAGCACAATTGGCGTGGACTCTGATTCATAACAACATTGTCATCCGTTTCTCAGATGCGTAATTAATCGTAGTATTTAATCATCGATTGAGAAAGCACATGGACTATATATAACCTTCAGAGAAAGAAAGCATCGATTATTCTGTCATTTCCGGCCACAGTCTGTTCGTCGCCCATAATCTTATCCTTGCCCCGAAGAAATATACTGGGAATGCGAGGGCCCCCATGACACCAGATATAATGGCGAATATGTTCATAGCACCATTATAACCTGTCAATTTGATCAAAGGAACAGTCGAATAGCTGAGACCAAAGGAGATGAATCCTCGACCAGCGCAGATAACCAATAGCAGAGGGCCGGCCTTGCTGGGAAAACTGTCAACCACGTAGGTGATGCCGATTAAGTTTGCGCCGAGGAATGCGAAGAAGCAGATATTGTAGGGGGCCACGATGGTCATCCAATGCCAACGATCAGGGTGCGCTCCGGCTTGGCCATAGAGGACACAGCCCAAGACCGCCAAGGCTATTGGGAGGCTCAAGGTTATTAGACGGTACTCGGGCTGCGTTGTTCTTCAAATTAGCCTTGCATTCTCTCCGGTCATCTCTGTTTCTACTTTAATTCTCTCTTTTCCAGGGGTCGGCTGTGCACGTACCTGAAACAGGCCATTCCTACGTGTGCTCATACTCCGAGCAACAAGGTCAGATCCATAGCCCAGAATCGGAACCATGATGACTGAATCTAGCACCTGCACAAGTTGGACATATCCAAGCCATCCCGACTTGAAAGAATAAGGCGGCGACATGAGAATTGTCGCGAACGTGGATGACTGATACACGTATATACCCAAGAATGTACCGTTCAGGAGAAGGATCCAGACAATATTCGGCAGGCAAAGGGATTGGAAAGCCTCTTTGTAGAATACCAATGTCCGCTTCCACTCGGGTTTGAAATGGAAGATTTGAAGATCATGCCGCCATGTTCGTTGACCCCAGACCTCGGGCTGCAGTTGGTGATTTTCTCGCGTCGTGACACTGAAAATCATTTCTGAGTCGCCGGTCTTACTAACTTGTCCTGTTTCGTCCAGCTTGAGGTGAACTTGCCCCCCTGGGAAACATATTAGCATTGGCCTGATTCAAACTAGAGGCAAATTCCGGGTTAACTCACTATCGGCGTCTTCAGGACGGTCATACTTGGTCTCGACCATGAACACAAATGACAAAACAAGGATCGCGGCGTTGAGGAACGTGATGATAAGGTACCACCATTTTGTGCCCCAAGCAGGAACGATGTAGGTAGTGGCGACAAACATGCCAGCAGTCAGAGTAGTCTGTATACCGATGAACCAAGAGAGCTTTGCGCTGCGTTCGTGAAGGAAGTGAATCTCTTCAACGATGTACGGCGCCAGAGCCTCACTCTGTCCCGCGGCGATGCTGTAAAAGTTACGACCGGCAATATGGCTGCTCAACGAGCCCGGAAAGGCACACCAGATGCCGGATACGACCAGGAGAACAAGAGAGGCCAGAAAGACAGGCCTACGGCCGACCGTGACGGAAAGTGGCATCGACAAGAGATTTCCGACCCCCATAAATAGCGTTGGGTAAGTGAGTAGGTCCGTGGCTCGCGTCGCTTCTGAAGGCGGGTACTCTTTCAAAACAGATGGGAATACCGATCCCATGCCTGATGTGCATAGAACCGAAGTTGCTGAATATGATGCCACAATGAGGATTATCAAAAACTTGTGCCATTTTGGAAGGTTTAGGGGGTCTAACCATCTTACAAAGTTAGTCTTGAACTAACGCGAGGAATTCGCGAAAGCTCTCAAATGAATCGAGCGAGACAAGTTGGATATTACCTTTTGGGTCCGGACTTGGGGTTGGAATCAAAACGACTGAACCGCCTTGAAGAAGCTGAACAGTGCCGTGTGCTTGTGGCTCTGCTGTAGGTCCATTATGGCGGTCGGCCTTTTCCACATGAACGGCATCAACAGAGGACCTGATTTCCTTCGTGCCAGGAGAGTCGGCCATCGTTGCCCAGGGAAAGTTGAAATGCAAGGAAGACCTCAGATTGTGCAGGTGACAATGAAGAAAAACTGTCTTGATTTTGAAAAGATGAACAGCATCCGATTTGGACAACAATCACCACCTCGAGGAGCGAGCCCAAGCCATGCTCTGAGCTGCCGGTGTTCAGCATCGGGGTTCACTATATACAACTGGCCACCGAGGCCAATAATTGGCAGGTAGCAGTTACATCCTCGAAAAGAACGCTACCCTGAGCATTGGGAATATCGGGTCGGTTGGGACTTTGGTGTTAGATGCTTACCGCCGCCACCTTGCAGATGCCGATCATCGAGGTGGACAGTCTTGCATCCTTGAGAGTCCAAATCAGCCATTTGATGAGTTCCCCACGCTTTTTCCCCTTATGCACCCCGCGTTTTCCCCGGACTTTTGCCCGCCAATCCCCATATTGGACTTGTAATATTTGCTGTGAAAGGATAGGCCTGCCGGTTGGCGTTGCAGTGAGGAAACAGGGGCACCCCCACCATTCCGGAAGACCCAAATGAACATGCGTGCGTGATTCGAGGGAGGGGCCGAAGCGTCGGCAGCCGTCCACAACCGTCGCGGAACGGAAAGCACTTCTGTGCGTTAACATGTCTCGTTGAGCCGCTTCGGCTCGGGTCATAATTCACACAAGCACCCACATGGGTCGACTGTGGGATTCGTCACAAAACGCACTGCCCTACAGCAGCAACAAATGCCTTTGTCTCACGAAACTCCCGAGATCACACCGGCGGATTCATTGGCCGGCCCCACGGTTGCAACCCGGGACAGCGCAGCGCATGGGGCAGGCCGGTCAGCCAAGCGGAGACGCATCAACTTTGCGTGCAACTACTGCCGCAACCGCAAGACGCGCTGCGATGAGCAGAAGCCGTCATGCATGGCATGTATTGCTGCGGGTGTCGAATGCATAACCACTGATCGCCGACGGCCCGGCGTCGAGGTGTCGCGCCGCGAGACACAGCGCCGCACGTCTCAGGCTTCCGTCTCGTCTCTACCGACGCCGACTTCCTCAAGGAGACTCCACTCCTCGCCGGGATCAAGGATAAATGTTGGCTTGGGCGTGGACCATGTCGATGATACCCCCAGGGCAGAGATCAGCTCCCCTCCGGGAGGAAGACTAAGCAATGACAGTGACCTGAGGAACACGCCAGGCCACACGACGCAGCCAAACGGGGCTTTTTCTATGACGAGTACCTGGATAGAAGACGAAGAGGCACTCTCGAATGATTCAGGACGTACCAAGTTCCAGGGGAAGTTGCCTGTGTTCCTCCCCTGCCGTGGGAGTAACTCGGTCGAGATTCTAGCGGACTGGCTAGACCTTGCTTCTCGTCGCTTAGGCCTCAATCATAGATGCGGTCTGCCCTCAATTCCAGGGAGAAAGGCGCCTCTCCGACAAAATGCACCCTTTCTATCCTCTGAGCCACGCCATTTCCCACCGGTGGATACCTCTCGGATCCTCGCTGCGAGTTTCTTTGATGGCATCAACGTTCTTTTCCCGATTGTCAGCCGAGACCAATGCGAAGAGGATATTGTTATGGCCCTGGATTTAGGACCACGATCCTTCGCAGAAGCGAGGGGAATCGCTGTTCTGGCCCAGTTGTATGCCATCTGGACCATTGGCTTTGCCGCAGAACCGCGGCTTGATCTTGCATTCGATCCGAGGGAATATCTCGACTACTGCAAGACTTTACTGGGACACCTCGTAGTGTTCAATTCTGTCGAAAATGTGCGTGCCATTGTTCTGCTAGCCATCTGTCTCAACATTTACGACGACTGTGCTGGGGCGTGCAATACTCTTAACATCGGCGTGTCTATGGCGATGACGATGGGCCTACATCAACCAGGCCCAGGCCGGCGCCGTGGCATTTCCAGCAGAGCAGACACGGTCTCAGACGATGATGAGCAGCGAATGCTTTGGCTGGGAATTTATGCTTACGAGAAGCTTCTGTCTTTCGAGCTGAGTCGTTCGTCGCTGGTACGCGATGAGGATTGTCATCCTCTTCCCGTGCATGACCTCGCCGCAAACTTTAACAGTGAGACGCCTGTCAACGGAAAGTTTTTTACGTTATTCTGGATCTGGCTAGACATCTAGGCGAGATTGGGCGAAAGTCTGTAATCGTCAGTAGGAAAGAAGACAACGTTTCTGGGCACGAGCTCCAGGCCGTGATCGCCGAAAAGGTCCAAACAGTTGCGGAGTCACAGCTTCTACTAACGCGGTGGGTGGAAACAGTACCAGAAGAACTTAGGTTAGTATTTGTGTGACCATTGAATACGCTTTGAATTCCAACTGGACTGCCTCAAAAATCCATTTCAAAGGCTAACGCTTCGCCACAGGCCAACGTCGGATATAATGATGGGCTCCAAAACCTCATTCGCATCATATTTCGCCATGCATTATAACAATGCGTACGTAATCCTCTGTTTCTTCCGATATTTGATGATGAAAACAACACTAATACGAAGTCATAGCCTTCTTGTTCTTGGCCGCAACACTCTGCTCATCAGCAAGGAGGCGTTATCCACCGGCGCCAACATTATAGCGAAGGGCAAACCTTGGAACCATATTGTGCGAAACGGACAATCCATCGCTGCCAATGCTGCCCGGATGATACTGCGCACCATCTTGGAGACCATGGACTCCCAGTCGACATTAATATTCTCAAGTTGGCTGGGCGTGCTGAACGCCTTTGCGACCCTTTCTGTCCACACTATTACACATCCTGGTTCGCGCATCTCGACCATGGATTTTCACGTAAGGGGATCCCAATGACCTGATCTCGAATTGACCTAAGCTGATCACTTTGTTTCGAATAAGCTGATGCAAGCCGCCGCCGATTTCTTGACGGGGGTGGGCTCGTGCATTCGCGACGACGGGATGCTGAATTCCTTACTTCAAAAGGTCGACGGGATCCTAGCCCAGCAGGAGAACCCGCCGCCTGCACTCCTGGGTACACATTCAGCCCCAGAGATGGTGCCTACAAATGCGGTGGTACGAGATGGCCCAGAGGCTGCCCAAGTCGGCAGCTCGGCCAGAAATTCGAAACAGGTCAACAGCAGTCTCAGCAGCGCTGATGCTGCATACAATACACCCGAAGAGGAGCTTTTGAACCTAAACGGCATCATTTCCGGTAATGATGAGTTTGGCTACGATGCTTTATACTCGGCCATGTCCATACTTGGTGATGATTGGTTTCCCGGCATGCCTGATGGCATGGGATTCTTTTCGACTGGATCCATGCCGTAAATATCTAACATCTCCTGATTGCGTGGCACATGCATCTCATTTGTGCAAGTTTATTTGTAAGACAAGGATTTAACCAAGTCTGCCAACGTCGTGAGAGATATCCAGGAGTCCAGTCAAGCATTGCATGTGGTCTTGGCCGAGGTCGGTGACTGTTTACTTGGGTGGGATCTGGGATAAATTTGCGGGACCAATAGTCATGATGAGGGCATGAGAGTCAAGAGAAACGGAGATGGACTCCGCAGAGACTGACCCTATCGATTCAGACGGATATTGTGCGGACATTGCCAAGTCCCCAGTTCTCTGCATCAACCAACACAAAACTTGACACGCGGGCCGCCCCCTGTGCGCCCTTTGCTAGCGCGAAGAATTACAAGTGGAATGGCATCCAAGTGGGCTGACCAATTGCAGCCTTGTGGTAGTGATAACGAAGAGACCTGCCCTGTGGATCCCTATGTTGTCTATTAGCTGCCGCATAGGGGCACAGCAGCCAAGATGCGAGGGACACTTTTTCGTGACTCCTTGGAGAGAGATTTTCCGCTTTGAACATACCTCCAGACCGCTCTGCTTTCTGACTCACTGTATATACTACTACACTGCACTTGGATATAAACCACACAGTATTTAAGTGGTCACAAATGTGAACTCGAACTGCCTGCTCTGCATTAGGCACTCGTCGCATCCATCTTCCTCACTGCTTTCTCTCTCCTACGGTCCTGCCAGACACTATCTGTACCTGCCATGACACTCGAGACCAGGTCTGCCGACGCCATCACGTCCAACGCCAATGAAAATGCCCATAATGCCACTATCATCCTTCCAGATTCTGGCTATCCGGAAAAGGATGAAAAGAATATCGAAGACACTTGCAATTCAAAAAGCACGACCTTGAGCGACCCCAGCGTGCTGAGCCTGCAAGAAGAGCACCCCCAATCAGATCTCGAGAATAGCGGGAATGCCCCCAAAGATGTGCCAGTCGGTCCTCCGCCAGACGGAGGTGTCCAGGCCTGGCTACAAGTGCTCGTCGCCCACCTGGTCATCTTCAACACCTGGGGCTATATCAATTCGTTCGGCGTGTTCCAGACCTACTACCTCAGCACCCTCGAGCAAACCCCGTCACAGATCTCGTGGATCGGCTCCGTCCAGGTCTTTCTGCTCTTCTTCATTGGTACCTTTTCTGGCCGTGCAACCGATGCGGGATACTTCCGGCATATCTTCGTCATCGGCACCGCCCTTATACTACTTGGTGTCTTCACGACCTCGGTCTGTACCGAGTACTGGCAGCTTTTCCTTGCGCAGGGTATCTGCACGGGAATCGGGAACGGGCTGCTCTTCTGCCCTACCCTGGCCATCCTCCCCACTTACTTCAACAAGAAAAGGGCCATGGCCGTTGGGCTTGCTGCCTCGGGAACCACCACTGGGGGCATGATTATCCCGGGCATCTTTGAGGCCCTTCTGCCGCGCGTGGGATTCGGATGGACCCTGCGCGTGCTTGGATTCATTATGCTGGTCTTTCAGGTGATATGCTTCCTTCTGGCGCGGACAAGAGTGCCACCCCGGACCGTCGGTCCTCCCGTGGAATTCTCTGCCTTCAAAGAAATTCCTTACCTCCTGTTCGCCATTGGCATTTTTTTCTGCTTTTGGGGCATTTACCCAGCCTACTACTACGTCGGCGAGTACGCGAGCAGCGTCATTGGGGTCTCTCAGGGTGACTCGATCAATCTGTTGATCATCATGAACGGCATTGGCATCGTCGGCCGGCTCTTGCCGCCCTACCTCTCCGACAGATGGACCGGTCCAACTAATATGATGATCCCCTTTGTGGTGCTTTCCGCGGTATCACTCTACTGCTGGGCCGCAATCTACACGCAGGGCGGCCTGTGGGCATTCGCCACCATTTACGGGCTCTTCAGCTCCGGCGTCAACAGCCTGTTTCCCACCGCCCTGTCCGCCCTTACCACAGACATGACCAAGATGGGAGTGCGCATGGGCATGGTGTATACTCTGATCAGCTTCGCCACGCTGACCGGCACGCCCATCGCAGGCGCGCTGATTAGTGCTAATGGTGGTCATTATCTCGGCATGGAGATGTTTGCCGCCTCACTGCTCATGATCGGGGGGATCATGCTGGTCGCGGCAAGGATATCGAGGACGGGGTGGAAACTGAAGGCGAGAATGTAGGTCTTCAAATATTGATGACATATAGAAAGACGGCTTCCAAGAGAACATAGAGCTATGAAAATTTGCATGATTCACAGTAATGTATGTAAGCCCAATGTGGTAGATGCATTAGATACAGCTAAAACTTGGATATGTACAGATTCCATATTTTGATCTAGCGAGCTCAAGTTGCTGGACAGGCAGAATGGACCCAAGCTGTTATCTTACTCAATTTTCTGCTCTAGGCCCTGATATCTCCACCTGCTCACGTACGCTGGTGAACTACCCGTGGCACCATTGCTTGTTGCATATGCGCCAATCAAAGTGCCTGCAATCAAGTTAGCTCTTTGCATATCGATCGGCCACGTTTCATCTCCATTGAGGTCGTTACTTACCGGTGAATGGGCCAGTGCCTCCACTGAGCAAGGTGCTTGGGGCGTACCCAATGATGGTCGTGCTATTACTATCACTTGACGAAGACGCAGAAAAGGCGTAATGCGTATCGTTGACAGCCTGAACGCCGAGGCGCAGGGGCTGGGACCAAGCTGTTGGAACAGGCTTGACTACTGTCTCGATGGCTGGACCTTCGTAATTGCCGGTGCCAGTGACGCGAAACCGAAGGTAGTAATCCAAGCTTGCGTTCGAGGTCGGTAATGAAACGAGACCCAGATCTATGTGCTGATATTGAGTCAGGAAAGCTGTCACTCCCACTTCCTGCTCGGCCACTGTGGCGTTCAACTCGACGTCGACCGAATAGTTGAACACAGTATATGTCTGTCGTCGACTGACGAATGTGATACCGTCCGCGGGTGCAAAGTCCGCGCCACCAGTCAGGTTAGCAACGCTTGGCGTCAGCTTGAGGGCGTTCGGCTTCTCTTCCGGAGACACTTCATAATTCTCAACCTTTGGGAATCGCCAGTATACGAACTGCTTTGGCATGGATGTATAATCCTGGAAGTCCACCACGTCCGGGTCGCTCACCAAGGGCCCATCGCCGGGAATATTCTCTGACGCAGGCGGCAAGTCCCACCCGTTCATCTGCCCTCGGATAGGTTTCTGGCAGACTGGCCAATCACCCTCCTCCCAAGTGACATTGAAGAGCACTGACTCCCTGCCCATCGGGTAGTTGACCCATTCAGGACCAGACCTCGTCGAAAGCGCAACACCCCACCAGTTTCCATCGGCGTCCCGCCACAGGTCTGCGTGGCCGACGGTTTGGAAGTATTCGCTTGTGTTGCGGTTGGTCAGGATTGGGTTTCCCTCGAACGCTTCGTAAGGCCCGTCGACAGCGGTTGCACGCGCGATCGTCACCGCGTGGTTCAGTTCGGTGCCGCCTTCAGCTATCATGAGGTAGTAGTACCCGTCCTTCCATGGCTTGTAGATATGAGGACCTTCTGGGCTGGCTCCACCAGTGCCGTTCCAGATGTAGTACGAGGAGCTGGTCTCACCGGTGCTGAGATCAATCTTGGCCTGCTGGATGCCCGCGTAGGTGATGTAAACCTGTCCATCTACATCGTCGTCCCAAAAGAGGTCCGGGTCGATGCTGACTGGGGAGAACCGAAGCGCGTCAGACCACGCGTCATCCGAATACGGGTCGGTTGTCGTGTATATGGTCCCCACGATGCTCTGATCAGGGTCAACTCCAAGTACCGAAACGACCACAATATAGAAGGTGCCGTTTCGGTAACGAAACGTGGGCGCGAAAATGCCGTTTTGTTGCCCGGGGCTGGAGTCTCCAATTTCTGGCAATTGTGACTCCCGAGTGAGCGCGCTGCTGACAAGCTTCCAGTTTACCAAATCCTGGCTCGCGTAGATTGGGAGGCCCGGTGTTGCTAAGAAAGTTGACGCCACGCAGAAATTGGTATTGTTGAGCTCTGCAATGACGCCGGTGCAGGAAGGGTCTGAATGCCAACCCGGCAGTATGGGATTGGTGTATGAGTTGTCCAGTGCCTGAGCCCCCAAGCTGGCCCCGAGCAGAGACGTGAAAAGTGTGATAAGAAGCATGGTGACGATTCCCATTCAACTTTGCGGAACGGACACTAGTCCAACTCAACAAAAGTCACCAGCACATAAAGAAGACAGAGTATAATTATTCAAATGTTTTTCTCTTTATTTCATGCCTTAATTCGAGAGGGGTTTCTTCCAATCACGTCATCTTCGCGGGGGAAGTTCCATAAACGGATGGAGGAGATTGATTCCAAGCGTATTCCAAGCGGGCCCGGATGAATACACGCGTTTCTTCCGTATTTTGCAGCAACCGACTCGGCGTCGTATTCTCTTTCCCCTGTCGTTTACCCCAGACGCGCTGGGGCGGGCCGGGATATCCGGGCCTCGGAGCACTCAAAGCGGGACCACGCCAGGCTCTCGGCAGGAGATAAAGCGAATCACGGATATCACGTCGACCAAAGCTAATTCTGTATTCGAGAAAGCTGGCGCGGGATCACATAATCAGGCTTCATAACTTATTCTGCTGGTGAAAGTATCACAACTCTTTGCAGAAGAAATTGAAGCCACGTAAGTAGGGACTTAGTTCAGTGTATGTACTCTTGGCTTTAGGTGGTAACTAGGTGCATGGTAGGAGAATTAGGGCTGGTCACATTTACATCTTAGTATATTACATACAGTCTGTCAATTTCATGAGAACTCATAAGGGGGACTTGGAAGCAACGCTTAGAAGCTACCTGACATCTCCAGCTGACGTCACTGGAGGCAACGCCTGTTGTGTAACTTGAGGCATGGATGCCTGAGGCGCATCTGACGGCCTGCCGATGGGATCCAACGGTCAGTCCGTCTTCTGGACCTCAACTTGTCCGTCCCCACCTTCGCTCTGTGGGCCTTTAGTCGTTTGGTGAAGCCGCTATGGACCTCGAGGACTGGACTCCGACTCTCCAGGTGCCTGCAGGTAGCAAGCGACCTAGCCCCTCTCCGTCTGATGGGGAAGACCGTGCGGCCAAAAAGTCGCGTTCGCAGCCTTACAACGACAATCCAAACCATGACACCCTGAATCATGAGCTTCCATTTCCCATTGTGGATTTCCCATTGGTTGAGGGTTCTGGCAACTCTGTGGACAACTTCTTCGACACATCTTGGGGTGGGAAAGGTGTCTCTGTAGACCATTTCGACGCACATTGCAGCAGCAACTTCCCACAATTTGAAGATCAGTATCATAACTATGGAAGCAACTTCAATACATTTTCACTCGGCGACAGTGAGGTTCCGAAAACTGACTTGCCATACGTCCTTAACGACTTCCCAGCAGAGAACCAGGACTACAATCCTACCGGCTATTTCACTACTTCTTGGATAGACAATACACCATGTGGTAATTTATCAAGTAACGCTCCCATTATCAAGGTTGGTTACGGAGACTAACGTTTCTCAGGAAACGGGGTTGGTTACAGCAGCAACTTCGGTAACGAACTTGCAACTGCTATTCCGGATGTACCTTTGGAGTGGGGTACCTTGGGTGATATCCCATCAAACGATTCCGACCCTTTCTATGGAGATCATTTCCACACAATTTCGAGCAGCCAGTTTGAGGTTGGACACCAGGTAAATAACCTCAACGAGCATGGAGGTCAACCCCAACTTGTTGTTCGAGAAATGGATGCACAGAATGGTGAGCTGTCATCTATTCCCGGTCAAGTCAATGTACCGGCAATGCAGGATTCTCAATCTTCAGTTACGCCGGTTCTGGTTGAACCCTCCGAAGTCCTCTGTGACTATGATACTTGTTTCGGCGTCGTAAGTAGTGTATTCACAACAATTCATCGTGCCTTCTGACAACTTCAAGTTGATCGCAACTCCTGTGTCTTCTTTCACGCCGGATGATTTGCATCCTGTGGCTGTTGACCTGAAGCCACACGGAGACATCTTCATACTTCGGTCTAAGACATCGGAGACATATGTCGGCATCTTGAGCGATTCGAAGATCGTCAGGACACTCACTAGATTTTCCTTGAGACTCGACGCCACACTTCTCATATCCGAAGATGGACAGGTTAAGCAACCAGCTAGGTCGAAGTCCAGTCAACACATGCCTATCAAATCAACCCGAAAATACAGTCTTCGCATTGTCATACATGGTCTTAAGCGGGACAAACAGACCATTGGCGACCGTTTTGCAGAAGCCGATTTGTTCCTGCAGCATCCGTCCGTGGACGAACCTCTGCCCAATGTCGAATATGATAATCCGCATTACCTGCTTCGTCCTGGCGCACAAATGGCTAAACTAAAGGATATGTGTCTTGAAGGTGAAAGAGAATGTTCAGTGGAACATAGACCGGGAGATGACATAAGTAGAAGCCACCTCCTACGGTTGTTTGACGCAGCTGCTGCGTCTGATGAGGCAGTGACGGTTGCAAACACCACATCAAGCCCGCGGCTTCGCTCGGCACTCATGACGTGAGATAGATATATCTGAAACACCCATTGTAGACTGGCATCATCGGTAGCTGACAATGTGCATAGTTACCAGCTTGAAGCTCTAGCCTTCATGCTGGAGAAGGAGTGCGGTCACATTGATCAGCCAGTGTTCCCGCCTCTGTGGAGGTCAGAACGTTCTGAAAACAGCCAAATCTCGGGGTAAGTCATTTGCAGGAGTTTTGTAATTTCAATATGCTAACCACAACCGACAGATATCGACACACAGTGACACGATCACTCGAGCCAAGGCCTTTCCCAGTCATGGGCGGAATACTTGCAGATGTAAGTCACTCCTAAAATGTCATTATGACATAGAACTAACACTAATATCAAGGATATGGGCCTCGGGAAGACTCTAAGCATCCTAGCGCTGATATGCTCGTCTCTAGACAGTAGCGCCACTGCCGCCTTTGACAGCGAGGACCAAAGCCGCTACGGAACGCTAATAATTGCACCAAAGTCCAGTAGGATCTAGCATGAGTGAATGACCAAATGAAATTTAGCAGAAGCTGATGACCCACACAGCAATATACAGCTGGCAGAAGCAAGCATCGCAGTAAGTGGCCTCTGAGGCATTGTTTCGGTTCGGCAGAAAGGTTGACATGCGAGTATTGTGTAGACATATACATGCAGGGAAACTGAAAATGTTGACCTATCTTGGCTCCCGGAGACAAAGCCTTGTGAATGGATTCCCAGATGCAGACGTTGTTATTACCACTTATGAGACAATCCGCTCTGAGTGGGCGGACTCAAACGGATCGCGACCCATCCATTCTGGTAAATGGCTTCGAGTTGTCTTGGATGAGGGTAAGGAGCACGGGGTGTCTACACTGGGATCGCTTAGTAACCTTGCTGCAGCTCACCACATCCGGAACCGCTCGAAGCAAGCTTTCCAATCAGTCTGCGATCTTGAAGCTAGATATCGATGGTGCTTGACTGGAACTCCAGTCCACAATTCCCTAGACGACTACGGCGCTTTGCTCGGTTTCCTACGCGTCCACCCATTCGAAACAAAGTCCAGATTCATGTCATGGGTTGTAAAGCCAGTGGAGCAGAGGCATGAAGGGGGTATACAGAACCTAAAAGCGCTTGTTCGAGCGACATGTCTTCGGAGGACAAAGCAAAAAGCCTTATCTTCTGGGACGCTAACGCTACCTCCCCGTTCTGAAAGGATACAAGAGGTCAACCTCCATCCTGATGATCAGATTCTTTACAACTCCGTTAAGAGAAGAGCCCAGATAATAGCTGCGAAAATGGATAAGGAGCCGCGGAATGACTCGACGATTAAAGACAAAGACAAGAATGTCCTGGTTCTTCTCAACTCACTGCGGCTCATTTGTAATCACGGGCAGCAGCTTGTGCCTGAATCCTGGATGAGACTGATGGAGAAAGACCCATGTTCTGGACAGCTTTCCTACGACAGAGAGTGTTCTGCCTGCGGAGGGCAGATCGACAGCAGCAGCAGCATCACTGTGGATCACGATGCACTATGTGATAATTGTGCAACTTCAGAGGATGGGACTTCAAGAGTGCAGCTGTGCCTTGATGTGTCTCAAAGAAGCACCCAATCGGTTTCCCAATCAGTCAGATTCGAGGAAAAACGAGTCGCTCACAAGCCTTCAGCTAAAGTTCTTGCGCTGCTGGACAATCTTAAGAGAGAGTTTTCAAGCAGTGGCTTTGGTTGCGACAGAGGGAAAAGGTGTGTTTCATTCCATCTCCTCAAGGAAAGGTAAAGTGAGGCTCTTGACTGACTTGTTGCATGTATAGTGTCGTGTTCAGTTACTGGGTCCGGATGCTTGATCTGATTGAACAAGCAGTATGTGAGGCTAAAATTGGTTTCCAGCGAATTGACGGGCAAACCAGCCTCGAGGGACGGCGAAATGCGATGCTTGACTTCAATGGTCGTGCCGACTGCAAAGTCATGCTAGCTAGTATTGGCAGTGCCGCAGAAGGGTATGGCCTCCCCGGTACTACGGTTCATCGCTTCCTTGTTAACGAACGTTGCCTGGATACAGGGTAGATCTTACAGCCGCTTGTAATGTGCATCTGATAGAGCCCAATTGGAATCCGATGGTTGAGGCGCAAGCTGTCGATCGTGTTTACCGAATAGGGCAGACACAAGAGGTCAATGTTATCCGATATATTGTTCCCAACTCTGTGGAAACGGTCAGTAACTCTTTGGCTCGTAATCTAAACTTCACTACTAACGACGTCTTGACTATACAGTACGTTCAAGTAGTGCAACAGGAAAAGTTGCGAGTCATCAATCAGACAGTCAACACATGCGATTTTACAAAATATGACGCTGATACGGAAAGGAGACAAGTATGATTAGTTTGTCACTATGAGTTGTCGACGGCTGTATACTGACGAGAGTCTAGGTGTTGGAAAAGGTATTTACATAAGATGCAGGCGTCGATAGTACATAGGTACAGAAACGATTCTGTGAGAGTTTAGATGGATTAAGTTTAGAAATGGAAGCATGATTACTAAATGACAGAATCAAGAGTATTGGCGCGAAGTGTCTACAACGCGTGGGACCTTATCTTGAACTGATTTCCTCAGAATTCCGGAATATCCTTGCTTCTTCGACAATCTCGTCCCAGTCCTTCCCGAGCCATGCATGGATACCTTTGGGGCCCACGTGATCCCGAATCTTGCCGATACGGCTCTTTCCACTCCCTCCACGACCCGATCTCACTTCCGCTTCTGGGTCCGCGCCGTGGAAGAGGAGAAATCTCATCATCTGAGCGCCTTCCAAGGAATTACGTTGTGCTGCGAAGTATAGAGGAGTTCTCTCCACGTATGCTCTTCGGTAATTGATAATATCACCTCGCTCAATCAAGTATTCTGCCAGGATGGTCGAGGAACTGTGAGCCGCTACCATCCTCAATAAGCGGCCGTCCAAAGATTGGGTGTTGAGAAGAGGCATGAATCGCTTCCAGATGTAAAGCAATTGTTGTTCCCCACCCAGATGTTTTGCCGCTGCCACAATGCACCTAGCGAATGCGAGCACATATGATATGCCGTACTTCGCCTTGGGGCCTATGATATACTCCGGGTGCCTTTCATACCATCTGCACCACAATTCTGTCCCCTCGGTCCAGTCAACTGACACAAGTTCCGACACAATGTCGGCTTGCTTCTCTGCATCTTTATGGGTCTGACTCGGTGTAGTTTGAGCCAAAAGATGTTCCAGAGCACTAACATTGCGCCCCTGGATTGACTGCTCGATATAGTCGTGCAAATTGGAAGTGTGGTCTTGATCGCCGGAGTTATCATCGGCCGTCCGATCTAACAGATCGAACATAGCAACTGAACCTGCGTATGCCGCGAGAATTTTGAGATCATACAGTAATTGGGACGGAATGGGATCTGCCAAGGTAGACAGAATCTCTCTCACAGCTTCCACTCGGCTTTCTCGTACCAAGTCCAAGAGAAGTGGCTCAATGTCGTCCTTGTTAATACTCCGGAAGTCCAAGGTCGGTTGCCGTTGATCATGTCGATGCCCTTCTTGAAGATGCTTTCGTCGCATACTCTCGGACAAAAATCCAACTTTTCCAAACTCGCAATCATCAACAGGGCATTTCAAAGGGATTTCATGAGAAAGGAGGTGTTTGTCTCTGAGGCTGCGTGTTTCAAAACCGTGCCGCCAATATCCACAAAGAGAAAACTTGCACTTGAATGGTCGCGGTCCATAGTAATAGAGAATCCTTCCACAGCCCACATGACATTCAGATTCCATCGATTGTTGCCAGCTTTGTGGTCTCTTGCAGAGCAGAGCATCCAATGCCTGACGAATCCGCTGAGACATTTCCGACGTTGTCAGAGGATCGTCTGCGAATCTGTGGGGATCTAAACAGGACAAGGGTTAGTCAGTGTTCTGGACGCCAAAATAATTTATTCGAAGTACGCAAACGTACCTTCGGTTGAGCTTTCGGCATAGGAAGAAGATTCAGTGTGAAATCGTGAGATTTTGCGCAGTAATTGGTGCAGCAATGGGTGCTTTGCTTCCAATGGCTTGAAGTCAACATCACCCACGCTGCTCTCATGGCCAGCGGCTTCATCTCCCTCGAGCATGAAGCCATCCAACTCTGGATGATCCTGTGTTCTCCTGGAGTCCCAGAGTTTCTGGAGCGACTCGATAAAATCGGTTGACAGACTCGCTGTCGTAGTAGAACGAAGATACTGACAAGACAGCTCAAACCACATTTGCGTCGAAAACGCATGGAAACTGTATTGGCCGGTAACGACTTTCTCAGTGATTTCCTCCGACGTCAAATCGAGATTATGATGTCGCTGACAGAGATAGTCAATACATCGCACCGCCAAGTCCACAATTGCCTGGCTCTTGACAATGAGCCGTGCTCCGAGGCGAGGGCTTAAGACATATCTGGAAATATGTTAGCTATGCTTTAAGGACGTCTTGCGCAGATTACTCCCTCTTTAGCTGTGAAGTGAACAAAATGTACGTAACCGTCCACAGTCTCCACAATCGGTCCAAGCTCCTTCACTGCGTCGAGCTTCGCGAACATATGGTAGACTTGATCTCGGTTGGCAGGGTCCAAACCCAGGGCCTGCCAGGCCTCCTCAACAGCGAGGGGCGTTGGAGTACATGCTATCCAACCCAAGAGTCTCAGGGCCTTCTCCGCCGCACGCTTATTCTTTCCATTCTTCAAACGCATGATGATACGATGATAACTGTGTGATAATGCTTGTTAGCTGCTGCACATTATCCCGTTCATTTAGGTTCATGGCCCTTACGCTGCATCAAGGTCTTCCGGGAGGACGACCAGCTCATTCTGGATTTCCGACAGGTCATGCATATCTGCAATCATGCCCATGATAAGCCGAGCGTAAAGAAACATGCCGTCGGACTGGGTTGCCAGCAGAGCCAAAAGCTTGCTTATCTCGACCTGTTCCGGCTTGGGAATCCGGAGATCGACAAACAACTGCTGACTGCTATGTTCCACATAGGCTGCAATGCTGTCTTTGTTGTGGTCATGAATTCGAATGGAGACTGTTGTGTTGTCCAGTCTGCGCATAAGATCAGCCTCTGGCCGGCTGCTGAGAACGATTCTCGAGCCTTCGCAAGCCTCAGCCAGCTTCAGAAGTTCCGTGACCAGTCTGCAGCGCTCCTCTATACTTATCTCATCTAGACCGTCAATGACAAGACAAACTGGGCCAGAGGTCTGGATGAGGGATGTCAGAAGGTTCCTCGCAACAGCTATATCGGTCTTGAGATCTTCAGCGGTTGACTCGCAGACAACACCTTCAAACTCGTCATCACAATCAGCCAGTTGAAAGATGAGGGAATGCAATACAGAAATGGCTGTAATCCTTTCGTTCACGTATGTCAAGAATGCGAAAGCTATCAAATGAGTTCGGATAGTCTTGAAATGCTCGACAACAGCACCAGACAGGACGCTTTTACCTGTGTATATAATACATCAGATGTGCTTTACGAAAGGAAGCCTTCTTGGGCTACAGTTCGTTTGGGCTGTAAATTGAGTTCGAAATCAAGGTAGAATCAACAACACATGTATTGCGACTTACCTGAGCCTGGAATTCCCACCAACCACAGCGTTCGGGGGCTGTCTCGAGAATCGCTAATCAACCAGCTGGTATAAGCCTCATTACTGAAGAGCCAGCTTCCAGTTCCCGGACTACGAACATCGCGCAGACGGTACAGAGCCTCATCGTAACCGCAATAGTTAAGTGACGTCTTGACTCGATAAAACTCTTGTCTGCGGGTTTCTCTTGCTTGTTTTTCGAACACTTCCAGGGCATTCTTCCGGAATTCGTGTTCTTGTTGGATGTACTCCAGGCGAATCTCCGTCCTCATCAGTCGTGTGAGGCGACCTAAGTGGTTAGCAACCTGCGATACTAGCGCCGAGTGCTTCGGCCATGAGCGATCGAAGATATACATCCAGCCTGTAGTCGTGATTAGCGGTCAGCTGTCCAATCTTGAGACGTAAGGAAGAGAGGGCGATTACCTGAAAGGCTGAAAGGTTGTAAGATTTTCAGGTAGAAATCTAAAATGTCTTTGAAGAAGAGAACCAGGATCTCTTTGCTCTCTGCATTCTTACTGAGTTCCGCTTCTGACTCTTTGAAGTCAGGAAGCGCGTTGCCTATCTCCGCCGTAGCGTCAATTACCGAGCGGTAGGCTTTCTCGTCTTTACTCGACCATAGAAGAAGAAGTCCCAATGGACCCCAAAGAAAGGCTGGAAAATCATGATTTCCGCCGAATAAACCTCCAATGACTCCAGAGTAGCTGCAAAGACGCTCCAGGTAGGGCTGGATTTTGGATAGGTTTCGCAGCTCCTGGTCGGCCTGGAGTTTGTCTGTAATATCATAAACTTTGTCGACGGTGTTTGCTTCCATGACCTCATCCAAAGAAATAGAGTCGGGCAATTTATCTTTGAAAGACTGCGTAGCTTTCTTGAACTCTGACAGGAGGCTATTGGTACGAGTGACAAGACTGACGTGTGGGATGGCTTCATTGCCTGTGCCAGACAGGCTCATCTTCCGCTCCACAAGGCTACTGCCTGCAGAGTCCACCTTCGTCAACAGGTTTTCAGCAGATTCGCGAAGACTGTCCGGGATCAAACCCCACAGTTCCTTGATGCACTGATCGATCTGCTGTTGACGGGGACGCAGAAGAAAGAGGTCCCCCGAGGCTCGCTTATCTCGGTCCTCTCGCAGAACGTGGAAAAGTCTTTTCATGATAATGACACACATCTCCAAAGAATCACGATCATAACTGACCACACTTCTCTGGTTCAGGCCGAGGACAAAGCCCCAAGTTTGGAAACGTTCTTGCGCGAACTCAAGACACTCCACATGGTATTTCAGAGATTGCGAGAGGTCCCCACCGAGAACATCGCAAAACATGTGTTGAACAGAATCGAAGTGCTCCTGAAGACTCAAATCCGCCAGACGCTGGTTTAATTCATTCATGTTGGGCCTATTCCGGGGGTGCGGTCGGAGAGCGTCCAGTGATAGTCGAAGAAGCGGGTGCACCAAGTTCCCGTTGGGGTTGGAGGATTTCAGGCCTTCTACCCAATCCACTACCTCTCTCTTCAGCTCTCCATCAGGCTGATAGAACCCGGAATCTTTGAATTGCTGAAGCCGCCCCTTCGTGAGTCGCTTTTTGCGGAATTCTTGGACCCCGTCCGAACCTTTCAGCATGTAGGTCAGAACCTCCAAGATGAGACAGCCGAAGGCCCAGACGTCTATACCTCGGTTGACAGTCAGTGGAGTCTCGTCCATATCGGTACACTCTGGAGCGATATAGTCCCCGCTGATTATCTTGAACGGCGTGTGCGACTGTGCAGCAATATCCTTCAAGCTGCCGAGACCAAAGTCAGCAAGAATGAATGTATCATTGCTGACCAAAACATTAGGTGGACGGAGATCGTGATGATAGCCGATAGCTTCAAAATCAACATCGTGCTCTTTATCATTGAGGTGAAGACGGTGCATCTTGGAAAGTGCTGACGCGAGACCAGTGAGGGCTGAACAAAAGGTGAAATTCCATCCAAAGTCCCCGGGGCGTTCCGTTCCACTGAGGAATTCGTCCAGATTCATACTGAAATATGGGAACAGGAAAGTATGTTCTTCCTGGTAAGTGTAAGACCCCAAAAGAGGAATGATGTTCGGGTGCTTCAATCGGTTCAGGAGCCGTAAACACTTGTCCTCTCGGTAGAATTCCTCCACACGGCCCTTTACCCGAAGTCGCTTGCGGACCACATCCAATTCCACGGCCTATGAGCCATGATAATGTGTTAATTTATTTTTTATTTGATTGTTTGCGTTGCACATGTACTTACTTTTTGATCCGTAAATTCATGTTGGAAGGGTGATATCCTAACCTTGTCCACATCGCCATACGCGCCAGTCCCGATCTGTTTAGCAGTGATGAATGGGAGGATGTATCGTTCTCCAATGTGATATGAGCACTCCAGCATACCCTTGCGGAAGACGTATGGTAAGAACATCCATTGAAGATCCAACGCAAGCCGCGGGCCGAACTCAGAGCCCATGATTTCCTCCGCACGCTCTTTGGTCAGCGGGAGGTGGCTGTCGAGAAACTCATGTTTGCGGAATGCCGTAATGTAATTTTCGAGTCGATTATAGATGAGTATGGCGAAAATGATCTTGCGATCACTGTTGACTGTGTCAACCAGTTTAATGCGATACTCCGCACCGTAATTTAACTCCTCGACCGCGCCTTCTATCGCGTGAAGAGTAAATATATCATAGAGCTTGTCTCTGGGGAGGAAGCGTTGCTTCGAGATGGACGTCACCAGGCTTTCCTCAATGCGTCTTCTGAGGGTGCGAATGCACGCTGGTGCACCCGGAACAGTAGATGACATGGTCTCTGCAGGCTAGCAATAGAAATAGTATGGCAGAAACTCGGGTAAAGACCTCGAATTTGAAGAGACTGTGTCTTTGGGATTCGTTGTCACTACTTGTGGAGCTCAAATTCTCAGGTAATTCTGGCTAATCGACGTCACAAGTAGCTGGTCTTGGGGCTTTGGTGGGCGTTGGGCACGTGAGCTTCTGAAGTCGGTCAAGCATGCCTGCATATGTATGCACGTAAGCACAGCCTCATGAAAATGCAGCCCTCTGCCGTCATCATGTACTGCGGCCCTACTGCGGCCCAACACCACCGAGGCACTTTTCCAAGAATGCCTTTGTACTCCCCGAACAGAACAAGGTAGCTTGGCATGTTTTCTTGCATATAAAGACCTGCAGTGTTCGAGAGGAGAGCACCGTACCCTCTAGTGCCAGTTTCAACCCGAATTTTGTTAGCTTTCACCAGCCTGCCCAGTTGAAAAGGCGAATACGAAATGGTCACTACTTATCTAGAAGCGCGCTATGTAGACAGGGCAGCGCTGAATGCGCTCCTACAGAGTCTGTTTGGGCAGAGCTATAACGTGGAGGCAAGTGACCACCACGTCTAAGACTGCGGTCCGTGTATCATGAGCTGATCTTTTTGCCAGATGGCTGGCGATACAATCTCAGTAGAAGCGTCGAGACAGCTCACTGAGGTAATGCCTTTCTTCTTCTTTGAGAACAGCCTCCATTCTAGTGAAAAAACTTGTTCTGACCTATCCCTCAGGCGGAGAAGAACTCTGTGTCATGCAATAGATGAGAGGCGAACAGTGGGGGCTGGTGTGGTGAGCCTGCATGGGTACCTAGAGGCTCAGTGGTTAGGCAGCGAGTGCAGATCGCGCAGAATCTGCCCAATACCAGTGGTCACCGTCTATGAATCCAGTTAGCTTGTAATGAAGTAGATTAAGGCTGGCCAATACACGTGATCATGTTCCTGCCGATGAGGGGTATGTTCGACATCTTTTATAACGATGCCAGCGGTGTATCAAGACTGACCTGCGATCCATTTCTTTCATTTCCACCGCGCTAGGTCAATGTAATACGAGTATTGACGGGAATACAAACCTCGAGTCTTGCAGGTTTCCAAAACACAAGTTCCCAACTATCCACACAATACGACAAAATGGTCCCTAGACAAGCTTCACCCACAAGAGTATCGGCACAAGCAACCCTTCCGCATTCCTCAGCAAGCCTAAATCACTTATGTCTATCAGCCCGTACACATGGACTAGGATATCTTTGGGATGAATTCGAATCCCGAATTTGCGATGTGCTTCTGGAAAACACAACCGAAAGTAGAGTTGGTGTGGTCAGCCCAGGGAGTGATCATCTTCATTGGGTAACGACACCTAGAGAAATATGCACCACTGTCGGAAAAGGGAAGTCTAGCTTATTGTAAGGTGTTGTTGATATACATATAGGTTTGAGCCATATTAATCTTTTCCTCATCAGATTGCTTAATCGGTATAACTCGTGGAGCAGGATTGCGATTGATATACAATGTTTCTCTGTGGTATGCAGACTTGCTCACCTTACGCCATACTTCTTGCAATTTTTGATTGGAATGGGCAGGAAATATTCTTCGAAAGATGAAGATTTCATGTCATGCTACAGCACATTCTCCACAGATCAAAATGAACATAGCCTCGCTTGGAGCCCTCATAGCGAGGGTAGTGGGCGCGAGCATTTGCGATGGGGTCAGCCTTTCTCGCCCATTCAGAGTCTTCATTTCTAGGCTGATAGTAACAATATCTGATAGCACAGCCATCTGTTATAATATCCGATATTTTGAACAGCATGGGCGAGACCTGGACGATCCATGGTCATGTCGTCAGTCGGCTGTTCACCACAGCTTCTCTACAGCTTCCGAGCAGTCAACTTGGGTCATTATCCAGGCACCCGAAGCGTTCCACATAGTTTCATATTGGGGTCAACATTGTATGAGTCTACATATTCGATACTTGAGGGCCGGCATTGCGAACTGGAGGCAGTATCTTGAATACTTCGCACAAAGATTCAGAACACTCGTGAGTCGAGTCCGTGATTTGAACATTGAGTTGTTCCGGTTTTAATACGAGCCCCTCGGTTCTTCCTGAAGAACCAACAGATCGCAATGCCAACTTCGTATCAGAATTTCAAAATCAGCTTCTCGCACGAGCAGCAACTCCACAACCTCACAGGGAAACTTCGTCACGCTCAAAACATTCTAATAAATACTCGAGACACTTTCAAAATGATTCGCAAACATGGAAACGCTATAAATTCCTGGAAGGGTGCTCCTCCAATGGACAACAGTAGCTTCCATCGCGATCTGGACAATCTGTCCCGAGAGGTTGAAGGTTACATCGGGACATCGCGCAAGCTCCTTTGCATGTCAGATGACCTGAAGTCCATGGTGAGCGATACATATGCCTGACTGATATCATTGGTCTCTTGCCCATAGGTATGAAAATTCTAATCTCGCTATCACACAGTACGACAACATCCTCACGTTCCGCGGCCAAGAGATACAACATGAAACTAGCCTGAAGCTCGCTCACCTAGCACAGGCTGATGCCGTTGAAAATAAAGACATGGCAGTTCTGGCCGACCTCACCTACAAGGACTCGCGAACGATGCGTATCGCAACTGTCATCGCTATGTTCTACCTTCCAGCAAACCTAGTCATGGTGTGTAAATCAGCCACCGCCCGAATGCAATACGATCCGAAAACCTGTTTGTGGCGGATCTTACCGTTTATTGCCAACTAACCTCTTTTCTTGTCAATATTAGTCATTCTTCAGCAGCACGCTCGTCTGGTTTGGCACGGCAGTGGACGCAGCGGAAAGCCATGATTCGAAGCTACAGATCCGTAGTGAGGTATGGGTTGCGACCGTGGCGATGGTAGTGCTCGCCATGGCCACGATTGGCTGGTCTTGGTGGTGGAACTTCAGGGAACAGAGGAAGCCGAACAAGAATGCCTGTCAAAGCCCCTAGCAGATTATGTTATTGGGAATGGCAGAGCGGCATGCAAACCACAATTACAGATGTCATCAACCTAAAATCTCATGTCTTTCGGTGAGGATCAGTCAACCGCTCAATTTTCTGCGGCACCTGAGCGAATTCAACGGCTCTTTTGCATGACAAAAGTGTGATACAAGGAATTACAATGATGAGTATTTGACGCGTACTGATTTCAAGCCTGAAGGTCTGCTCAGCCTGTGGATTCTTCAGAGAGCTCACCTTGTGCTACTAGGGCAGTCGGAATGGAGTACTTCTTAGCAGATACATCTTACCAACCGGAGTCTATATTTTCTTCTCCAAGGTGGTGGAACACGAACTGAGCTCGGCAACAAGCGATAGAGCAATGGCAAGTAAGTGGCTGGTAATAAAGCGTGATTGATGATGGTTATTCCCTTGTGTACGAAATTTAGATCGGGTGCGACCAGCCTAGTATTTCTTGAGTTCGGAGTCTGCGTGGAGAAAAGCATTGCAATGGGAAATAACGCCAATCTGCCTTTTGATTATAATTGGGAATATGTATGTCGATGAAGCTCATTCTCGGAGGTGTGACAGGAACATGACCAGTCCTTGAGCCGATTATGACAAATTATAAATGACCTTTGGAGCAGTATGTCGAACGAGCAGATGAATTCACGTGCTGGACTGAAGACATACTAAGTCCAGAGATTGCTCTCCAAGCCAGGAATCTGACGGTGTCCCGCGACTTCGAAACTTGCGAGTATACCGTCCACCGTCTTCTTCTCCCCAGCCGAGAGCTCAGTCAGTTTGCTGTTCTCCACCACTCTATCAGGCCCTGTGGCACCAGGAATGGGTATAATGACGCCGCAATCTCCTGTATTGGAGTGTGCACGTATCCAAGCGAGAGCGACCTGCGCAGCCGTCATCCCTTTGGCCTTGGCGAAGGCTTGAATCTCGTCAACGAGCTTCAGGTTTTTGTCGAAATGCTGTCATTTGTTCACTGATTAGCCGCGGTACTACAATACATACGCGGTCACAGATCGCCGCATCAAAGAAGTCCAGAAACATCAATATCACTTACCTCGGACTGGAAACGACCGAAAATATGGCGGATGTCTCCTTTCGGAATGTCCTCAAGTTTCTTGACGGCGCCAGTCAAGAAGCCGTACCCAAGGGGGGCATAAGTCAGCAATGAGACGTTGCATTCTTTGGCTGCTACGGCCACGCCATTGCTGAGCATCTCGGTGCTCCACAGCGAAAATTCGATCTCGGCGTATTTGATAGGGGTGACTGCAGATGCGCGTCTGATTGTCTCGGCCCTCACTTCGGACAGGCCAACGTCACCAATTTTGCCTTCATCCTGCAGTTCCTTGAGTGCACCGATCGTCTCCTCAACAGGAACTTTCTGGTCGATGCGAGCGGGGCCAAACACGTCAATCTTCTTGACGCAGCCAAGTATCTGATTGCACTCATCCCAGCTGGCACGCACGCCGTCACAAGTGCACGTGGGGACGAAGTTTATTGGGTCGAAGCAGGCCCTGATGAATAAAGTGACCTTTGCTGCATCTTCGGGGTATTTCTCGAAATAGCGGCGTAGCAGCGACAGGCCGGCCGTTGGTGGCTCGGGGGGCATGCCGTACATCGAGGAAGAGGACCAGATGGTCGCACCATTCTCGATCGCGGCCTTCATGGCGCTGAACGCCCGGCCGTCAGGGGTTTTGGTAGGTCGCCATGTTAGGCCTAAAAGACCTAATCCAGTGTGAGGCTGGCTTAAAGAAGCAGGCATGGCTGATGTGAGATTTGGGTTACAGCAAAAGAAATGCAAGCATCCGGCCAGAGGTTACTCTTTGTGCGGCAAACAATGATCAGATACTGTGATAAGAAGTTTGTCGTAGTTCTTTTCTGATGTTGTCGATATCAATGTAGTGTATGCTGGCGATATTACACTGGGTTTTATATTCACGTGTCGGAACTCGTTACTTACCTCGACCGGTATTGGTGTTGGTGTTGGTCTTAACTCCATCTCGCCCTCCGGGATTGCTTTAACCCCGTGATGACCACTCTTGAGACTTCTCTTGGGTGCTTTCCAATTCGGGAGTTGGTGATCTTGGCAAGGCAGGCCAGAAACAGGGAGGGTTTTGCTCCTGTCCCACATATATCTGCAGGCTCCGATTCGTGTGACACAGTTAGGGTCGTGACTGAGAGGTGCAGGAATATGTGGTGGTTTTCTTATGAAATCGGATACACGTACACGCTAAAATAGACAGTACGCCGGTACAACCAAGTTGGCCTGTTGATAATAACTTGTACACCGACCACACACTTGTGTCTAATACATATGCCTATACAGAATAGGCTAGATGTATTACATTTCAATATATTAGGTCTGGTTGTATTAGGTCTGGGTGTATTAGGTCTGGGTGTGTTAGGTCTGGGTGTATTAGGTCTGGGTGTATCAAGTTTGGGTGTGTTAGATCTGGGTGTGTTAGATTTGGGTGTATGAACTGGCTACAAGCAAGCGTATTATATACCGGTGTAACTTACCCTCTATTCTTGTGGATGCGAATATCCTATTTCTTTAGCTATTTAACGACCACTCCAGTACGTCCGTTGCAGTACACATGTCCTCACATGGATAGTTCACAGTACTGGTCTATTTGAGCGAGATGTCTGAGGACTAAAGATTACGTGTCTTACAACATCTCATTCCGATATGCTTGCTCGACAGCCCTGGACTACTTAGTGGAGAGTCCACGAGTGACTGGAGCATGTTGCTTTCAGAAGACTTCGTCGCCGCGATGAGACATCTCTAACAACGGGACCACTGGCCATCAAGATCAAAGTCAGGCAATAGGGCAAGGCCACAATAATGGGCCGCCAGCTTTTGACATACATAAAACCATGCCACATTTGAGGAAATAGAACACAACCGTGTGAATGTGTGCGTGCAACCAGGTTGACACTCTTTCCTTAAACAGTTTAGTGGACGCCCACAAGCAGCCCCACAACTGACTTCGATCATGGCTATTTAGTGGGCCGGGCTATGTAAGTGGACGTTGCCATTTTCACCCGTCTTTCGGTTGATATTTCCCCATCGCCAACGACAGGGTAAGATTCAGCGCGACATGACATGTTTCGAGATTTGTTCCTCAACTCAGAACCATTTTATTTCCACTGTGACCCACCTGCGCTTCCCGAGCTCGTTTCACCTCCACACAAGAATGGATGCCAAGGCCATCGATCAAAAGCATTCCGCCAATTACAACGATTCGAACTGTTGTTTCGCACGCGCCTAGACTTCTCGTGGCAAATGAGTGGTCTTATTAAAGATAGCGAGGAGAAGCTTTGAAAAGCTTGGCTCTTTTGTTTGGGGCCTTGGCCATAATGTTTTTTTGAATCAACTGTTTTTTATTAGTCTGTCTACTATCTGCTTAGCTTAGTAACTCTTCCTCTATAAGCTTATACACAAAGTCACTAACAGCTTTATACATCTACAAATAGTCCTTATTATTAGGAATCTTTAACCCCCCTTTACCCTTGCTTACTATTTAATAATTAATTTTACTAGCAAAAATATTATTTTTAAAAATAATTACCTAAATCTAATATAATATAATAAGATTATACTCTTTTATATTATTCTTATTTATTTTAAAATAAATTCTTACTTTTTAGTCCTTAGAAAGATTTTAAATATCTTTATAAAAGACTAATAAGTATAAGGTAAATTATTTTAGGTTCTTTATTTTAACTTTTATTAAAATTAGTAGTATTAAATATAGTTATTAGCTACTATACTAGCTTACTTAGTAAAGATTTTTTAAGAGCTTATAATCTATATTAATATAAAGAATAAAATATTTTAATTAGGACTATATTTATAGGATTATTATATTTTATAAAGGAATCTTATTAAGATTAATTTAGTCTTTACTATATAACTAAATTGCTAACTTTTTAGTTTATAGTAATACTAAAAATAGTCCTTATTAGTCTTATTTATATAACTATTATNNNNAAAGCTATTATTATTAATATTGTTTTTTTTTAAATACTAGGTCTTTAAGCATTTATTACTATATAAAGGGATTGCATACTACCTTGTGTATATACGGATTAAGAACGAAACCACCTTTTGTTTGGCTCCTTGCTGAGCTCTGCCTCAGAGCAGTTCCTCGTCGTACGTATGCCTTAACCATTCAGTCAAAGCCTTTATCTAGGTACATTGAAGAGAGTGAATGCGGGACAAGATTGACACGTAGATGTAATTCAGAGGCTCTACACAAATTTCAAAGCACCGAGTAATGTAGAATAAGCACTTCTAATTTGATCTCGCTGTGTTGGGTCCATCTGGCAAAAGGGCTGTCAACGGCGGGTCAAACTGCCCCTTTTTATGACCAACACGGGCTGAGTCCGGGCCCGGCCCAGGGCGTCTATTCCGCGGAAGGAAGTGCATTTAGAAGGAGCCATTATAAGACTGGTTCCAAATTCCTCTCGATCTGTTGCTTGTCCCATCATCGAATTCAAGTGTCACTCTCTTCTTCATTCTCACTATAGCCTGGCTGCTAGTTGTCCATCTATAATTTCATTCATTTACCGCACAAAGCTCTTGGAAACTCATACTCAGGTTCCCTGAACCATCTCAAAACCACCAAAATGTATTCCAAAGTCGTACTGTCTGCTCTTGCCCTGGCCGTCCACGGCGCTACAGCCCAATTCGAAGACTGGTCTTTTGGCAACATGTTCACCGTCGGTCCTGTCTCTGGCAGCAGCAACTGGATCAAGAAGGCCACCTGGTCCCTCACTCCCCCACCTCCACCCACGGATTCTACCGCACCCAACGGTGACGACATGTTCGCCTCCATCTGGATCGGCGTCTCCCCTACGGTATCCTCGGGTACCCTTGTGCAGCCGCTCTTGAACTGGTCCGTGAACCAGAAGTCGCAAGGCTGTGACGCGGCCGACGACAAATGGTGTGTGGATGCTAGCACATTCACTGGCGGTATGTGTTCTTTTCAGGTGCTCGAACGTGCGCATGCATGTCACTGATACGTTCCTTCAGAGCAACAGGTCGCTCAACCCTACGTGCCGGTGCCCAAGGCTTCATCGCTCAGCTTTGAGAGTAAGTTGATAGGGTTTCCACGAGACTCCCGAGGCTACTGCGTCCGGAGTGCCTGACTAATATCCCGATTATAGTTGATACGACGGAGGACAAGAAGGCCTCCCAGAAAGTCTGGATCGACGGAAAGCTTGTGTCTTCACAGACGGACACTATGGACGGACTCCCGGCCTACCTGTACTCCAGCAACGAGTGCTACAAGAACCAATGTGGCTCGATCAACGCATACTGTGAGTCACCTCGGTCATTTCCATGACACAAGGTGCTTGGCTGTCACAGGCTACGCAAGTCTCTGTTTAGATTGAAGACTTGACTAATCTAATTTTCATGTCAGCCTGGGACAATGTGACAATTACCCTCAACGAAGCCGACGAGAGCTTCGGAAAGTCAATCCAGCTTACCGGCGCCAGTGGAAGCTTCTCGACTTCGGACAACGGCAAGACCTGGACTGGAACCGTCAAGATCGACGCCGACCACTTCCCCGCCAAATAGTCTTGTCCACACAAGCCATACGATTCCAGTCACACTTGTTTGAGAACATGTCTCGGGACTCAGCTTGCTTCTTTATGGGAAGGAAAAGAGTTTACTGAATATGTGCTCACGAAGCTGGGATGGGATTCTCTTGCATACTTGTACATATTATGCCTATTCGACCGAACCGCCGGTAGAGAAATCTTCGAGTTTGGTTCCGAAGCCCAACAAATATAGCTTCAAATCACTTACGAACTGTGATCCAGTAATGGACATTAGTAAAATGCACATTCAATCTTCCCTGAGTTATGCAGTACGAGGATAGTGATTGGTTCCATTTTCATCTGGCTAGTAATGAATTTCATGAGGCTATTCAGAGGCAATCCGGCATGGTATGGGGGCCCTTGATAATGTCCTCTTCGAAAGCTTACTGCTCCTTTGACACGCACTTTTGGGTGGAATCCTGGTTGACTAATTTTCGAGTAATGATGAAATTACCGTCAACCTCATTCATCCACTTAATTGCCAAGAATACGATCGGTTGGCTCGTCTGAGCTTCAACGTGCCGACAACCGGCCGGCTTTCGCCACTGAAATGTTGGGGTCGACAGCGACAACACATGTCACAGTTGTCTAGAATTTTACAGGTAAAGATCTAGTTGGACTTGAAAGGTATCACTACGTCTTCCAATCGCAATACTTCTTTTTCTGAGGATCACTTTCGCCCAGCACAATTCGTCTTAGTCGTGATCTGCACGAAAATGGCATCACCATTGTCCCATATGTCATAAACGTGGGGGAGGTGCACAGATCGGGAGAGGTGCAGATTGGCTTTCATATCCAATTGTATTCGCTAGCACCGGCATTCTAGGCGCTGGACATAGAGAAACTTGCGCGTTATCTGTATGTCGTGCCAGGATGCCGGAAATCGAGACCGGCGAAACACTCCCCAAAATCACGCAATTCTACCTGTAGCATCCACCAACAAGACTGAAAACATGCTTCGTTTAAGAGCAGGGGCTAGTTTGATGCCGAAAGGATTGTGTGGACCACTAGAATTTCGAATCGCACATCAGTCACCGGACCATGGGGTGGCTGGCAACCAAGAATGAATGGGCTTGCAACAGATTGCGCGATCGTCCCGGCCGTATATTGGAGCAACATGAGTCCAAAGCTCTGTTGGAGGTCTATATAGACTGTGGGGCCCCCCATCGTACTCGCAGCTCGAGATTCTTCTTTTCTTGATTGAAGTAAGAAGCTTGATCTTTTTCCTCATCCAAGATTCGACCAGAATCCAGTTCAACTACGTCTATCGTGCTCACAGGAGTTTGTGACATGGCCCCATCCGCTACTGAGACAACCACCACGGTTGTTGAGAATGTCAAAAGCGCGCTGAAGCCCTTGAAACAGGGTGAGGACGGGAAAAACAATGAAAAGTCAGTAGAGGCTGATGAGCTGCCGAAGCTGGAGGTCAACCACCGCGAACCACTGCAGCTGAGCGGGGCCTTGGACCCATTCAAGGCATTCGATGTGACTCCTGTTATCGGGCGCGAGTTCATCGACGTTGACCTCGCTGAATGGCTTCGGGCCCCGAACTCAGACGAGCTGATCAGAGACCTGGGCATCACCAGTATGTCGTCTTCTATCCTAATTTGAGTCTCAGCTTGTGTGTATCTCAGTATTAGTTTAGAGAATGATCCACCGTGACAATGAGCACTGACTTGGACTACTTCTCTGCGCAGTCTCACAGCGAGGCGTTGTCTTCTTTCGCAAGCAGGACAACATCACCGATGATCTGCAGAAAGAGCTTGTGCAGCGTCTCGGAGAATTGACGGGGAAACCCGAAACTTCCAAGCTGCATATTCACCCAGTGAACAATGCAGCAAGGGAGCATGGAGGCAAGGATGACGAGATCAGCGTCATCTCTTCTGAACAAGCCAAGAAGCTGTATTCTGATCGTTACAAGTCCATAAACAACAACAACCGGCAGTCTGCAAAGAACTTGTGGCACTCGGATATTACCTTTGAGAAGATACCCAGCGACTATGCCTTGCTGAGACTGACTCAACTGCCAAAGACTGGCGGAGGTAGGACAATTTCCCCCGAATGCCAAGGCCAAAATACCCAACAGGAAACAGTGGTTAACCAAAATAATCCTCCAGATACCCTTTGGGCCTCAGGGTACGAGCTCTATGATCGCATCTCGCCCAAGCTCAGGAGCTTCCTCGACACGCTCACGGCATACTACGCCCAGCCAGATTTCAACGCGGCAGCTGAGAAGAACAACTTCAAGCTCTTCGCGTCGGCACGCGGGGCTCCAGAAAACATCGGTGATGTGCTCGAAGCTATCCACCCCGTCGTGCGCACCAACCCTGTGACGGGATGGAAATCCGTATTTGCCGTCGGCCACCATGTAAAGCATATCCATGGGCTATCTGACGACGAATCCAAGTATTTCTTGGACTGGTTCGTTCGCTTGATTGTTGAGAACCACGATCTGCAGGTCCGCCACAGATGGAACGACGTCAACGATCTCGCCATTTGGGACAATCGCAGCGTCTATCACTCTGCTACCCCAGACTACGTTGGTGAGGAGGGTTTGGGCGAGCGGAAAGGGTCTCGGGCTGTCAGCCTGGGGGAGAAGCCTTACTTTGACCCACAAAGCAGGAGCAGGCGAGAGGCTAGACGGACCACTTGAATCACATGCATTTGAAGATTGGTGAAGGTGCCAGGCTGACAGCACCTCATACGTGACTTTTGCAATTTTCTGTTGAGAATGGACACCAATAAGTATGATGAAATTTCAGTGCCTGATCTCATTCATTATGATATCTTGGTAGTATTAGGATATAAGCATTGCTCGACTTGATCCGGCACTCCACCTGACGTAGAGATTCAGACTGTAAATCTGCCTTGTTTGCATTTTGTCGGTCAAACTATTCAACACCAGGCTCGGAGACACCCGATGAAACTGTGTCTGGACAGAAGGAACCCCTGGAAGAGATGGTGTGGAGCTCAGTCTCGTGAATGGCGGATGAAAATTTCAGCCAGCGTGTGCCATGTGTAGGGAAGGCTGGATGCAAGCAAATGCTTCGAAAATCAGTCCGGTTTGCACGAATAACGTCATCATCATCCCAAGACTATATCTGGATTCACCTGATCAGGTCATGAATCTTACTGGAGAACTGAACAATGAACGGTAGGGAGGCGAGTCACATCAGGTGGCCATTTCACTGAGTCCCTGTCATCAAAGATTGCATCTCGACAAATACCGATCCGGAAAGTCATTCTACAATCGGGAGCCGTGAGCTCATCGACTTTTGACCTTCACCGGTCGGACGCTTACGGGAGGCTATACAAATGGCTGCTAGAGGTAGAGTTTCTCAACCAAGGGTCAATCATTGGCACAATCAATTCAACGAATCCTCCAAACATCCCATTAGTTATATTTCAGTTCACAAAGTGGATGCTGACATGTAGCAGGAATTTGTCAACATGAATTGCGCCGAAGCCACAACCGAAGGCGCACACCGAAGAACGGATAGCACCGGGCAACAAATGAGGGGGTTTCCTGAATTCCAGATTAGGAAGTATGGAGAAGATCCCGTGCAGTGAAAGAAATCCTTACCCGGTAAGCCACAAAGAATCCCTGTGATCTTCACGTGGTTGCTCGGATAACGTGAGATCACTCGAAATCATATAGCAAACCATAAGGCGGCCGCGCTTAGATTCCCCTTTCGGACATTGCGGCTCTAGTAAGGTGTTCTTGGCAAAAATCGATCTTGAAGAAGGAAGCAGGATTATCAGGAAAGTGAGTGTCATGAGGGACAGAATATCATCACATCCAGAGAGGTCACTGGTAAGCAGGCTGTGTAAGATACGTAAACGACATGGTCCGATGACGGTATGGGTTCGAATGGCCGCAAATCATGGTGAATCGTGGAAAGTATATAAGCAGTCAATGACAGCCCGATAGAATAGATACAAACCCAGCTCAGATTCTCCAGCCAGATATAACAACAGCTTATACACATTTTCAACAATTTTACACTGCGTTTTGTCCAGAATCACCCATCATGGAATCTGCAGAGCACTCATCCAAGCCAACTCTCATCAACCCACTCACTCGCTACGAGGACTTCAAGTTTGAGTTTCCCCCCAACACCTACCCCAAGCAGGTCCTTCAGACAAGCTTCAAGTACCCGCCGGACTGCGGAGAGAAGAGTTATGTCGGGAGTGGCCGTCTCAAGGGTCGCCATGCTCTAGTCACCGGAGGCGATTCGGGAATCGGAAGAGCCGTGGTGATTGCTTTGGCTCGAGAGGGGGCCAAAGTCGCGATTAACTACCTTCCTGAGGAGGAGCCAGATGCCAAGGATCTCGCACAATTCTTGGCCAAGGATCACCATGTGAAGCACGATTTGATCAGAATCCCAGGGGATCTGCGGAGCAAGTCCTTTTGCCACGAGCTTGTCCACAAGGCATGCGAGAAGCTGGGCGGGCTTGACCTCATCGTGAGCAACGCTGGGTGAGTAAACCTCCTTACTCGGACTTCCAACCAGCACAGTATTGACTCTGCGACAGATATTCTGGAAAATTCCAGAGCTTCGACACCACAGACCCCGAAGTATGGGACGACGTTTTCAAGGTCAATGTCTACGCAGGTCTGCATATCACCCAAGCAGCTGCGCCGATTCTTCCTCCAGGATCTTCCATTATATTCACCGTGTCGACGGCGGGCATCTCTCCCCTGCAAGGAGTTGTTGCCTACTCGGCATCCAAGGGCGCGCTCCGCAACTTCGTCAGCGGCGCCGGGGCGGAGCTTATCAAGAAAGGCATCAGAGTCAACGGGGTCGCGCCGGGTCTCACGTACACTCCACTCCTGGTGTTCGATGGGTTGAAAGAGGAAGACATTGATGGGTTTGTCTCTACACTGGAGCCAGAGGGACGTATTCAGCAGCCTGCTGAACTGGCCCCTGTGTACGTGACTTTGGCAGATGATCAGGCGTCTTATGTCTGTGGCAGCGTCTACGGAACTCATGGAGGTTACTTGGCTGTCTACTAAACTTTCTCAAATTTTCAGAGGTGGGAGAGTGTTCGTGAATCACAGGCAGCAATGAATACAAACATATCCTGTCGTCGCTCTTTAAATTCGAATAGCAAGTCTTTTATTACATGTCTCGTATACGTATACGATTGGGTGCAGTGATGTATTGATCTCGCTGTAGTGAGGAGGGCAGGAAGTAGCTCCACTGGTCAAACGCTACCTACCACTAAGCACCCCACAACAAACGTCATTACCGTCCGGCTGCTTGAACTGAAGTTTCTTGAGACTCCAAGATCCCCGGGCAAGAGGACAAAAAGTGTCTTCTCTCTGACCGCCCTACACGGTTACGGTCCCTATCGCACGACTCTTTGAATTAGGAAGAATGGTGAGTTTCATGTTGAGATAAGTTCTGTAATGTCCCTGAGTTCACCCTGATCGAGGTTGTCTTGACAATCTGTGCCTGACCTTTTGCAACATGTCGTTGTTAAGCTTGTAAAGAAGCGTGTAACACGTCCCAATCTGCTAAAAGGCTCAACAGCCGTCAGGATGGCTGCATAGATCATAATAGTGTAGTATATGCTGCCATTGATGCTCATAGCCCCGGACGGAGAGTGAGCAGCGGTCGTCTTAGCTCAATACTTGGATCCTTTCTATCTCTCCTGTCATGGGAGAAGGCGCCACGTGTGCTATGTCTTGACTATTTCCAACTTTAGAAAGCAATCTGTTATTCTTCTAGTCTAGTTGAACGCCTCAGGCGATCACACACGCCGAAAAATTATATACTGGTAGAGGCCGTGTTTCTGACATATCCAGCTCTTCAGTTCCTTGTTTGCAAGACTGTTAGATATAACTTTGACTTAGTCATTTCACTCCTGTATTCACAGGATCGACAATGTTGAGTTTAGGTGCGAGAATGCGTCTCTCAGCGTCGTTGACGAGCAAGTCTAATGGGAAGATGTCCCGAGGGGACCACTATTTATGGACAGAAAACGTGGAATGGGTGCCGTTGCGGGTGCCCACGTGCATGTCAACCAGTTCCTTCAATGGACAGAGTTGTGTCCTTCCAGACCATGAGCCCCTTCACTTCAATCCCGGATTTCGCGGGCCCAGCTGTCTGCTAGCCGATTTCCCCACCTCCTTGTTGGCGCAGCACATCAAGAGAGGATGAAGAAAAGAAATTTGACGTCACCAGATAGGCTGCTGATGCAGGACAAGAACATATTCGCCAAGGATATTCAAAGGCACTATATTCGTCGTACGCTTCTCGGACACCGGCAAGGACCACGAAATATGCTCCATCTTCGAGGACAGATTGGTCGGTCAGTGTTTCATTCTTCATCGGATTCGTCAAGACTTGCTTCATTAGGTTACTAGGCCACTGCTTGTGTAATCTGCCGCGCGTTGGGTCGTGAAATTGATTACACCGCATTGTTCCACAAAAGCCAGATGCATAAAGCCCTCTCGGTGAACACACGCGACCGCGCCAAGACTGGGAAAGTCGAGCACAACTGTAGACGCATGCAAGTCGCCGAAAATGTGGCTGACCATGGACACGTACGCAGAAATGATTGGGTGCGTCTTCCCGATATTACAACACACTGATTCAACACAGAAAGCCTGCTTGGAGAGACAAACGCTTCTACCGCCGGTAGAATCTTGGTGTCAGTTGTGACTCGCCTGCTCTTGGATATGAGTCTCCCCATGCCCTTCCTCTAGCATGCTTTTCTCTTTGAAACCTGTAAATTAGGCATCCGAAGAGGCAGTGTCATCATCACAGTCCAATTGTACAAGTATTCTCTTTCGCGATTATTTTCTACACTTGCTGCGCCTTCACGGTCTCCAGATCCATAATGTCTGACCAATCTCAACACACTCTTGAGTCTATCTCGCCGTCGGGCTCCTTCGATTTAGGGCCAGAGAGGCAACCCACTCAAGTATACTCGGCTGAAGAGGTCAACAACCTAATCAACGGAACGATCTTGTGTTCAGCGTGTCACTCCATGTTCCGTAAACAGGTTGAGCATCTCCGGAGAAGCAATGACTCAAATTCAGACTGGAGTCCGCATCATGACTCGTACGAACAGCTGCAGGTGGCTGTCCGCGCCGGATGCCAACTATGTGCTTATCTTTCCAGGTTGTGGAATCCTTACAACAATGCAACTCGTTCGGAATTCCAAATATATGTATTTTCGTTCAAGTGCAACTTGATTTTGAGAACTTCCTGTGGTTCAGAAGAGCTTCACGGCCCACCTGTCTTGTTGATGTTGAGGAGTATTACCTGTAAGTTGGGCTTGTGACTTTCGTCCAGCGGGTTTCAACGCAACTAAACTATCCTATGAATTGTAGTCTCTGAAACACAAGGCCGACTGAACCTTTTGCCCAACCCCTCACATACGATGACGAAAGTGAAAGAATGGGCAAATCGTTGTCGCAGAAAACATCAAACATGTCAAGGATACAGGAATAAGCCCCGTCAAAAGCCGACCAGACTCCTTGATGTATACGGCGGATCTGTTAAGCTGATTGCCGTGAATGAGAACGAGAATTATTCATATGTTACCGTCAGCCACAGGTGGACTAATAAGGTTATAATGCTCACCCAGAATAGTGAGGAGCCGGAGAATGATCCCCGCTGGATTCATGTCAAGATACTAGAAGCTGGCAAGCCAGTGAACGACTTCTCACAGATGTTCAAAACTGCCTTCGAGATAGTAAGAATCTGTGAGTTACGATATATCTGGATTGACTCGCTTTGTATCATCCAGGACACTGTCAACATAGAAGGAAAGGGCTTCAACAGTGACTGGGAGAAAGAGGCTACAAAGATGGGCGATATCTACGCCGGCGGTGTATTGTGAGTCCTTCATGCCAAAGTCGGCTTTTCTAAAATTGGCAGGATGGTGTCGGTTATTAGTGAGGTTTGCAATTCATATTGAACTTGACTGATTTTATTGTCGTAGCAATATTGCCTTCACAGCTGCGAGCGAGTCAACCATATGCTTTCCCTCGAAGAAAGACCATCCTGTGCTGCCGGTGATTCGGCAACCATCCTCGGAATCACGAAGTAAGGACTCGGCCGAAGCTAATGCCAAGGTGATACTGATTTTCTACCCGCCCTATTCCGCTTTCGATGTCCATGGATCGGAGCTCTTGTCTCGCGGATGGGTCTTTCAGGAAGTCCGTCTCACACCCGCCAATCTTTTCTGCGCTGAGGACCAGATATGGTGGTGTTGCACAGAGTCCAGTGGCTACGAGACTTATCCCAAACCTGGAAAAGACTCATTAGCCAAGTATGTTATGGACTTCCCGCGTCATGACCCTCTGCTTTGCAAACCGTCAAACGAAAGCATCTTTTCAATGGAGCTTTGGCTCAGACTTCTTCAGAGCTATAGCACAACATCAGTTACCAAAGGGTCCGATCGAGTTGTCGCGATATCTGGTCTTGTTGAATGTCTCAAGAAGTTGTGGCCTCAACCAATTCAGGACTCTATATATCACTCGGGTATATGGTTCACGGAAAGGGAAATTGCGCGGCAGCTTCTGTGGCAGGGAGACACCGGCCAAACATTGCCATTAAGTCGATTTAGATCCGACACGCATTCAATCCCTACATGGTCTCCGTTCAGTTATGACGGGAAAATATCGAACCCATTGAAGGATGCACGCGAATTTGGGTTCCTGCCCGTAGAGTGTGTGGAATTCCCTAAAGCCGATCATCTTGGACGCGCAAATATTGCAAACGAAAGCAAGCTGCACCTGTCGGGAGTTTTGGTTCCCATGGAGATCGGTACTGCCCATCCCAACTGTGATAATCCTGGAACAAACATCACCACAGCGCACCCGAAAGGCTACACTGATGTTCTTATGGCAATTCACTGGGACAGCGTGGAGGACAGGATCAAATCAGAAGCCGTTGATCTCCGAGCTTTGATCTGGGTGTATGACCCCGAGGAGTGCATTTTGCCGCGTGGGATTGTTTTGAGACCTCACAACCAACAAGCCAGCCCAAGTCAAGATTGGGTCAGGTGTGGTCATATCGAAACGCTATTTCAAGCGATAATGGGAAATGAAACTAGGTTGAACACTGCATTCGCGCTAGGAAGCTACGGCAAGGGACATAAAGAAGAAGCCGTGGAAGAACAACTTAAGTTGCGGACCGAGCGGCCCAAGGTACAACATATCTTTATTTATTAGACATTCGCTCGCGTGGGTTAGGCTAGTGATACAGTTTCAATGGTTTTTGATAGAAATAAACCCACATTGTCATGAGAGCGGCGCGGACAGCCCAGTCTGCATAAAGACCAGGCTAGAGTGGCTGCCATCACTTGATAGACATGATCAGCCATTCGTCCACGTGGAAATCGGTGTTGGACTCACATTAAGAATACCCGGTGTTGTATGGTTTCTGCTCTTTTTATTCTTCATTTGAATCATCGAATCCGTCCCTGCAGACCATTGAGATATGTCTATGACGGGCTGTGTGTGTACCATTCAAAAAGGATCATCACTGGTTGATGTAGCCAAGGCGCATCAGCTCATTGGGAAGGATCCACGATCGCTCGAATGCCGGATCAAAAGTGTCCTTGAACATACCGCCCCAGTCTTTTAGTATTTGATCAGAATGTTCACCGTTCCCTCCGAACAAATTTGGGTCACGGTGATAAAGGAATTGCTCCACAAGGACATCGGCCCATATCCCGCGCGTCGGTTTGCCTTATTTACAATCGGGCAGGCCAATGGCCACGCGAGGCCTCTGATCGGCAGGCCTCTCGCGCCCACCCAAGCTGGCTGAGGTGTGCCCAGGCGTGAATGGGGAAGATGTCCCGCAGCGGAATGAAGTGATGGTCACTCGCTGGAAAGCCCATGTAATTAGGGTCAGGGTGATCTTCGATGTCGCTCTTGAGGCTGACGTGCTTGAGAGCCAGCGCCGGAGCCAGCGTTCTCCTCAGCCAGCCGCTGCGGGAAGTATTCCAGCCGTACTGCTCAAGTAAACTGATCACTAGGGCGAGGACAAAGCGCCTGGAATTAGACCGTTAGAGAGGAGTGAACAATTAGCGTTGCTCGGTGTACCCCTCGTTAAAGAAGTGGGCGTTGAGACCCGAAGGAGCTGGTCGATGTCTAGATGATATCGGTGACGCCAGGTCTCTTCTGCTGCTGCTGCTGCTGCTGCTGCTCTGCTTGGCTACCTACTTAAAATCTCTGATAATACCCAGTCTAACGATATACAGCCGTTTCCTAAATGCTGAGGTCTGGGAGAACTGTACAGATTTGCATGCCAACATTTGAACGTCTACTACTGCGTGAAGGCCGTTGGCTCTATATCCACCTATGAGGGGCCACCACAGCCACACAAGCACTCACCCCACAGATTGTACCGCGTTGCCGTGGAGGCACATCATGGGCAATTACACGACAGACCTGATGATGAAGCCGCTAGCGGAGGGCACTCGCCCCGACTGTTATCAGTACGGCCGCATACATTGTTCCCCTCCCGCGGACAGCTTCGAGATGTCTGCTGATAAAACTCTTCCCTTTCCTCTTTACAGATACTTTGTCGTCCCTTCCGCGTACTACGAAAGAAACTTGGCCAAGAATTGTTGGGGTACTACTACGGTTTGGGGTATTTCTCCAGCAGTATGTGACTTCACCTTCAGCCGGGACTTCAGTGCTGTCACTCATTTATCTACAGGATTTCGTGCTCTGAAATCCCTCACTCAAACAAAATTTCAGCGCTTCTACGGATTCCGTGACTGCGACAGCAAAAAGGGACTACAATTACCCATGTAAATTGTCGTCGAGCATAGCCTACTGCGTGCGCCTATCGTCCCCCACTCCAGGTCAGTTCCATAAGTCCTGGATGAAAGGCTTGAAAACCTACAAGATTTATACGAGACTGATATGCAACCGTGAGATACAGCTGCATCTACTCAGACGACCGCGCCGAGTCCTCGAGCATCAGGCGAGGCCTCAAACTGTACTGCATGGAGTTATGTCGACGATTACACCGACTGTACCAGTCTCCTGGCACTCTACGACCTGGCCATTGATAAATTTTATCTGATGAACCCTTCGGTCGGACCTGATTGTGCTGGGCTAGAACAAGGCACAAATTATTGTGTCTCCTGGTTCCCAAACGGGGATAATCCAGAGAATTGGGGCTGGCAGTACACTGGCACCGATATTTTCACTGCGAACTCTACCAACACGGGTTCTGGCGTCTCAAAGCCTTCCGGCCGAGTATGTGCTGGGAGTTCATCGAGTCGAGGGACCGATTCCATGAGTTGTGCCTAAGTAGTTTGTGTTCTAAATAAAGTGAAGCATGAACAACTCAATACTGGTACGCACTCGCCCACAATTAATATTGAACTCGGATATTCGCACAGGCAAAAATGCAGGGTAACTACACCGGTACACAGCTTGCTCGCTGAGCCGATTTGCACACATCCTACAAACCCTTAGCTAGTTCATATACCCACCTGGGTTTTCTAGGTCTGGGTGTGTTAGGTCTGGGTGTGTTAGGTCTGGATATGTGAATTGGCTATGGGTGCGTGTATGTACGTGTGGATGGTGGGTGTGCGGATTGGAATGGGCAAGCGACTTACCTACCGGTGTACCCTCCGTTTTGCGGATGCGAATATCTGATTGCTTAATAATCGATGTCGAGTCAGAAAATGCCTACAAAGTAACTAGTCGGAGAATCCAACTTGCTCTTAGCTGGACCATCTCTTAGCCTGCATCTTAGGGCCCTTTCGGGGAAGCCCAGTGCTGGAACTATGCTTTAGTTAGCTCTTGTTCGTGTACCATGTGCAGAGATCAGACTACTTCGCAAAAGGTGGAGCTTGTTCATGGTCACAATTGCTTGTATTCTTCAGGTATAAAGCCGAAACCACCGCAGTAACTAACGCTACTCTATCTTTCCCACCTTTACATTACTGCCACCTTACACAAAGGGCAAGCCGACGAAGACTGCGAAATCAAAAACATATCACTCCATTGATCGTCTCTATTGAAACGTCTGTTGACTCAACATGGATCCACAGATAGCAGAACAACACCGGCCTCGAACCTACCTACTTGGCCGACGGTTCCGCCTGAGACCCAATGAGGATACGATGGGCGTGGATGTCATAGACAGAGACTCCCTTCCTATCCCTGAAAATGAACAGCTTAAGGACGATGATCTCAACAAGGAGGAAACGATGACCATGGGTGACAGAATGTCTGCTCTTTGGCGCTGTCTGACCACGAGACAGCCGGGCGGCTTCGTCATGGAAAAGCTCCGCCGGGCACAAGCTGTGCTCACCAAACTCCTACAATTATGGCTTGATTGGCAGTCTGATCGTACCTGGAATATGTTAAATTCATTAAATTCCCGATCTTTCTATGGGAAGGAACTACGCTATCCTACCATGTTCTTTGATCAGAACCCTGTCTGGAGAAACCCAAGGGCAGGCCAGTATCATATAGCTTACGAAGATCCGTCTCCAAACCCGAGGTGGAGAATGAAGCAGATTGTTGAGTTTGTGGATGATAGAGATATTGGTCGGACATTTCAGATTTCTGGATGCAACATGGTTTGGTAAGTTAACAGTGTCCGCTGAATATCGCACGGGAGTCATGTTTGACAGAAGAGGTGCTGACTATTGTCACATAGGATGTTCAGAAATACTGAAGAAGGTCGCATGAACTTCAGAGTTCACAATCTGCATAATGGTGTCATAAACATGGTTCCTGCGCCTCTCTGGTAGTCCATTCAGGACATCGGCAACTTAGGAAAGACGTAGTACCTCTCGCGCCCGGAGGATTCGAGCTATATTTTGAGCTACAGACTGCTACAATGGCAATGTGATCAACACTGGAACTTTCGTAACATTATAGTTTACTGACGATTATTAGAAGAATTATTGTGGTCCAGGATCTTGTGATATTCATGATTGGTGGTGCTCTGATAATTTTATCTAGGTAGAGCAATGTAGCAAGATATTGAGTCAGATTCACAATAGTTGGGCGGTTGAATATATTGTACACCTGTTCCTAAGATTATATGCTTTAAAGATCCAAGGTTAAGCAGTCTGACAACTAGTTTCTCCTTCCCATCAAGTCCTGACTCACACCCACTTCGGATCATGTGTACTTAATGGCCCTTTATGAGGCTTGACCGGCCCCTGAACAGGCACGTAGTCGAAGTTCCCAAACCTTTGAGTGAATACCACATCCGCAGGCCCCTTGGGAGTCTTCCCGCCTCCGAGGAAATCGTACGGAAACCCAACATCAAAGTCATAGCCCGTCTCAATCTCTTTCACGTCCTCTTCCGTCAATTCTATGCCCAGCGCCTCGATATTGCTCTTCAGATGCTCGACTTTCCGCCCACCGACAATGGGAAACACATATGGTGCCTTATGCATGACATACGCCATAGCAATGCTGGTCATGGGCGCCCCAAGACGCGTGCTCACCCTTTCCAATACCTCCGCCACACCCTCCTCTCTGCCCGTCTTAACATTCATTTTCCTTCCATGTGTGGAAGCCCCAGTCTCAGGTCTGGGCTTCAAGTATCCGCCGCCCAGGCACCCCCACGGCGCGATGGCCATCCCTTGATCCCTACACATACCAATGACCTCCCTCTCGAGGTCCCTCGCCGCCGCGCTCCATCGGCCCTGGTAGACACTAAACGCCCTGAGACCGTGCTGTCTGGCATAGTCATTGCACTTGACAACCCACCACGCGGGCGCATCTGAAATCCCGAGATATAGCACCTTGCGGGACTGCACGAGCGCGTTGAGGCTCTGCATCAGCTCCTCGGCTGTCGTGGCGAGGTCCCAGTAGTGGACGTAGAGGAGGTCGACGTAGTCGGTGCGCAGCTTGCGGAGGCTGGCCTCCACGGAAAGGCGCAGGCTCTTGCTGCCGTTGCCGCCGAAATTGCTTTGGATCTTGGTAGGCGACGAGTTCACCTTGTACCCGGATGAGTACTTGGTCGCCAGGACGATCTCGTCCCGCACGCCACGCGCAGCGAGCCATTCACCTATCCACTGCTCTGATTCCTCGTCCTGGTATTGGTTTGCTCTGCGTGGGAATTAACAACAAGGAAAGAGTAAAATTTGGAGAGACTAATTGGACACTGGGAAAAGGCATGCGAAGACTCACGTATCGATAAAGTTTCCACCCTGTTCGTAAAAGTAATCCAGAATCTCAAATGCAGTCTCCTTGCTACAGGCGCCCAGCCTATCCTTCCACGCCTCACCAAAGTTCATACCACCGAGACATATAGGGCTCACGTAAACAGAAGCTGTCGGCGCAAAGAGCCGGTGCCGACCAAGGAGGGACTTTGGCGGGGGGCAGGGCGGCGCAGTCATAGTTGAACATTCACAAAGTTTTGTTGGTGATGTGCTAGTCGATGAATTTCCAGAGAGGTTGTAAGTACTCTCGAGAGTTCCTCTGGTACACGGGCCAACGAATCAAGCACACATATGTATCCGGGCGAAATCCGGACTGTGCTGGTAAACCCCGAAGTCTTACCTGCATATCACAACCCTTCTGCAGCTCACCGCACAGCGAGTGACGTAACCCAAGTCACAATCTCCGATTAGACATCATCAATCACCGCAAACTCCGCGTGCAAGTATAAATCTTGACCCGAAAATCAGTCTTGGCATGGTGAGATGTGATTAAAATGTATCGTGTTGTGCCGGCCCTGAATACGCTGTTCTCTAGAGGGAATTGCAAGACGTCTACTCATCTGGAAAACAATGTGTACATCACTGGATAGATAAAACAAGACAACCTTGAAAGACAGTAGGCGAATGACTAGCTATCGTCTGAGGTATAGGAAAGGGCCTGCTTTTGGTGACCTAGCTTGCTGTCAGCCGGTGTGAGCTCATGCCACTCACGTCAGAGCAACTTTGCAGTCGTAAAAACGAAGAGGACACCGGTAGTACATGATTACCTTGCCCATAACTAACCCGCATAAACAAACCGAACACACCCAGAGCCACAATAACTGGACCGGATATACATTGATATAATCAGATATAGTACAATTTCGTGGGTATATCAATTGGCTATAGTGATGTGGTAGGTGTGCAAATTGCTACAAGGGAAACTATCAGTGTCCCCTCCATTTTGACAGTTGCAAATATTCGATTTAACTTACTGATTTCAATCCGTGACCGACGGACACAATCTGGAGGGCTTTTGTCTCTACTGTGTGCAGGTACATTTTTTTCCGGAGATTGTTCGCTACATCAGCACTGTGATAGAATTATTCTAGGCCGTGCAAGGCTTAAGAGACAAGATAGGACTACCTTGAGCTATCTCAAAACACTATAGATTTCAATTCTCATCTTTATCATCCTAATCGCCACCCTCTTCCAACCCCTAATACCTCAGGAAAGTTATCTAGGTGCTAATATCAAGTTCGTCCGAGGTCCCCAGCTCTTAAAACTCTTGTCAACTTACCCGCTCCCAGCAATTCACAAGGCTGGCTAGCCTCACCATAGTTCTCAGTTCCCTACTTAAGTAGTCTTCAGGGACCTTCTTTAGGATTAAGCTAAGACATATTTCCCTACTCTAACAGGAGCGGCATCGGTAACATCCCGAGCGATCCCTAGGACCCATTCGCCTTCAAACAGTGATACTCGCCAGAAGAATACGCCATGAACACTAAAGATACCTCTCCTGCCACCGCGAACACCAACAGCAGCCCGACAAACCACTTCTTTGACAGCCGCGACCAGGGTGGCAGCGGTGCTGGCAGCAGCAGCGGCAGGCAGGCAGGGGGCCCAGACCAACACCCCGAGCCACCAGGCGTACCTGCCCCCGAACCGGATCGCCAAGGCAGGGCCAGTGACGCACCCGGATCTGGAGTGGCGGACCTACGGCGTTAACCACGGGCAAGTGTTCCTGACGGAGCTGACGACCCTGAAATACCTGTCGAGTACCGAGATCAAGATTTGAAGACGAAGAGTTCAGCATTTCTGAGCGCCCGTCAGAGATCAATACAACGTTATATTCAGCTGTGATACTATACAGTCTGACTGGAATATATCAAATGGTTCTATTGTCTGCTCCTTGTGAATTAGGCTTCGCCCTCCCCAGGAGACAACTGATTGTTCCAGGTTCGGCGAAATCATCTCAATACTTCCAAGACATGAGAAGGTAACAGAATCATCGCTCGAACGCCGTCATTGCTTTGGAGCTCAAATCAGCAATCAGACGCCTGCTGCTCCACGCAGACGCCCCGTCCTCAGCGCCTTCGTAAACCGCTGTGGCTTTGAGACAGCAGCCAGCTAGCATGTTCGACAAGCCTTGTGGCATATGGCTGGCCTCGGCTGGCCATCCACCCAATTGCTTGCTTGACTTTTCCGCCCTCGCCGAGCGTTACACAGCGTCAGCGCACGAAAATGAAAGCATTGTTGGCTTGCACTAGCAACCCATGCATGTTTGATGAATCGGCTGAATCGGGTCTTGGGTTTTCTAGCATCCGGTGCGAATAGAGGGTTTATTGAGCTCCTTTCGTACTTTATGTTCTGCTTAACAGCATTGATCCTCCAGTATTTGATAGTCCTACCTGTTCTGTTGAATCAATTTGAGTCGTTGATTATGACCATACGCAGAACCAAAGGGGCTGCGGCTCCCCATAGCCAACCTCTCGGTCAATGGCTGCCAAGAAACCGCGGAACCATCGCACAATGGGTTGCTCAAAGAGCCAAGGCAGCGCGCAAGGTTGATGACATGAGGGTTTTCGATAGAGGTGTGCCATTAGACCCAAGTCTCGCGGCATTCCAGAAGATTGTGGTCGAAAGCCCCTACCTGCTGAAACTCGCGAACGACATGTTCACCGAGGCCTCGAGTAATTATCCGAAGGACCCTGTTGGAAACTGCGCCATCAGGTCGTTCAGCGAATTCATCGCGGTATTAGGACTCGTCATTCAGTCGGGCCCGGAGTTCTTCAACAAGGCGGAGCCCGAAACGGCCATGAGCTACATCGGGTTTCCCATCAATGCCCTTCTCGACTGGCCCATGGGTACTGTCTCCGGGTACGAGTTCTTCCTCCAACGGACAGTCAACGGCGCCCTCAGGGAGGTGCTTCGCTCCTGGGGTAGGTTCCTCGGCACTCCGGACTCAAAGAAGTGCCTCGACGGCTGGCTGTCGCATGCGGCACAGGAGCTCATCGCGGACGAGGCAAACATCGGCGCCACGAAGTACACTTTCAAGGAGCTCTTCGTCTGCCCGGACCCCTCTGACATGCACCTCGGCTTTGACTCTTGGGATGCCTTCTTCGTCCGCCAGTTTCGCGATGGAGTCCGCTCCGTCGCAGCGCCCGATGACGGCGGCCCGGACCCGTTGTCTCAGGACCCGACTCTGGTCATCACCAACGCGTGCGAGTCGGCGCCCCTGCGGGTGCGGACTGGAGTCAAGCTTCTCGACACATTCTACCTCAAGGGTCAGCCGTACTCGCTTGGCAACATGCTCAACTGCAACGAGCGCACGGCCGAGTTTGTGGGCGGCACCGTCTACCAGGCCTTCCTCAGCGCCCTCAGCTACCATCGCTGGCATTCCCCCGTCAGTGGCAGGGTCGTGGCTCTCGAGTCCGTTCCGGGGACGTACTACAGCGAGAACTGGTACGAGGGGCTCGCGGGAGCGACAGATCCGGATGAGGCTGACCCTTCAGCCGCGACTAATTCGCAGCCGTATTTAAGTGCGGTTGCAACTCGGACTATTATCTACATCCAGGCCAGGAATCCCAAAGTAGGGCTGATGGCGATCGTATTCATCGGTATGGCTGAGGTGTCGAGCTGCGAGGTCACTGTGGAGGTTGGGCAAGAGATCACGAAGGGGCAGGAGCTAGGCATGTTCCACTATGGAGGTAGCTCGCATTGCATTTTGTTCCGGCCGGGGATCGACGTTGAGTTCGTGCAACGGACGCCTTGGGACGGCAAGGAGAATTTTGCTGTGAGGAGCGCACTGGCTGTTGTTCTCTAGTAGCTCCGTGGCTGGGACCAGCCCTGACAATGTGGACATTTTGTCCGCATTGAGAATTCCAGCAGAATGAGAACTTATCCCCAGTGGTGGACCCCAATGTCTCGTTTTTGCTGTAGGTAATGCTCGAGAGGAATACAATCTGTGGCCAAAAAACGCACGACTTTTAACGGCTCCAGGGATGCTTGACAATACTAGAGACAAGAATTTGGTGTTCGGATGCTGTTTAGGTGACAAACAACATACATAGTTGGGTCAGCCAGTTGAGGTCTACCCAGCCAATAGATTCCGAAAAGAGTCCCCAGGTCACGGCGCCCAAATTCTGCACATTTCCGGGAATTATAAGAACACGACTACCCAAAGAGCTATGAACAGTAATAAAACGATACCAATGCAACTCATATCTACGCCTCTTTGTGGTAGGTGTATAGTCTGCCCGGGCTCAACTCTGCCCTATATCGACTTAAACCAACAAATCCAGGAACCTGAGAAGCTCCGCCGGCCTCCATCGCACGTCGCGGCTCCAGATCTCCGACCATTCCAGGAATATTTTGCAAAGAGGAAGTGTCCTGTGAGGCAAGATCCCCACCGCGCAGCCCGTGGACCGCATCTTTCCACTCCGCACCGAACCGGAACATGGCGAACCCGTCGAGGACGGACGCCCAGCGGCGGCCGAAGAAGGAGCTTGGGATCAGAAGTTGAGGCAGGACCGTCAGCAGGGTCCATAGGACCAGCAGTGCCATGACCAGTTGATAAGGCAGCACGCCGGGCACGATGTCGGTTATAGGGTCCAGGCCCTTGAGGGCCGGATCGGTCCAGTTACCGGGCCCCGTGGCCATGAGTGCGATAGCCACCTCGCCAAAGAGCTTGTGCATGGCGAGGGCCATCTGATGGGGCGAAATGGCCGGGTACTGGATAATGAAGCCGCTCGAATCGGTATCATTGTTGTTGGGGTCACCCCCGCTTATTGGAATGCGCATGGGCCGGCCGTTGGTGGCGATATTGGCGCCGAACCAGCCGTTGCACGTCGAGAAGATGGTATCGGTCGTGCACAGGTGTGAGCTCTGTTCGTATCCTTGCCAATTGACGCCTGCGCTGATGAAAGCAGCGTATACCAAGGTCTGGATGGCGTAGACGCCGAGGTTTTGGACGGCGTCCCAGCTCAGGAACGTGTTGCCGTACGCGGCTTGTTGCGGGCGGAAATCGGAAAATGTGTTTGTGATGGGGGACAGGGAAGCCGTCCCGACGCTTGAATACACGGAACATTGCACACCGTAGCCCAGGTAGTCACCAGAGGCAACAACCACTGCATTATCCTTCATATTGGGCCACTCCTGGTCCAGATTGGCTGAAAACCCCTGGGCTGTGTTGATGGACTGCCAGAGAACCATCTCGACCGACCCTTGGATCGGTATCTCGGGCCTCGGGACCGGTGAGACTGGAATATTGTCCGAGTAATCAGAAAGCATGTTCGATACGTCCCGGTCGCTGGTCATGACCGAATGGAGGTCTGATAAGCCGAGGTTGCTTTTGACTTGTATACCGGTCAATTTCTCATTATTTCACCTCTGTAGAAGTGCGAAAACATATCAATTAGGAATTTATGTGGCTAGTACCGGGTGTCTTGTCAAGGTCTCGAACTGTAGCGCTCGAGTTGATGAAACTGGAGATATGCTCGGCTCACAATCCCGATCCTGCCCAGGTGCCCTTGAGATACGGGCTTAAAATCATTCCTTCATCGCCTGCTCCCTATAAATTCTCTGTATTCTGCTACTTAATCAATCATATTCGCCTCTAAAGTGCGCACATTGTGACCAGATCAACCTTTTATCAAGGCTTCTATCACAGTAACTTCCTTTGGTGCGACATTGTTTCGGTCGACATGAGCGCCTTTGACTAAATACACATCACGCCAGCGAATCCTCCTCAACTTACGACTCAAGTCTTTCACAGACTCAAGAGTTTCTATAAATAACCCTAGGCAACATAGTCCGCTGGAAGAGGGGGAGGGGGAGGCAGCGTCATGCCCGCATCAATTTTCAAATCAGCCCCATTGATGAAGCTGGCATAGGGGCTGGAAAGGAAGATGATGGAGTCAGCCACTTCATCGGCAGTGGCTGCCCGCTTCAGAGGGGTCATGTTGGATATGGCATGTCCAATCATTGGGTTGACCTTGATGCAATCTTGCACCACTGCAGTGTCTGGAGTTAGCCATCATGGCACTGAGTCGAAATGCTCGTAAAATGAAAGAAATTGGACGGAATCGCCATCCGCTTGCATCTTGTCTCAAATTGAGGACTAGCCAAAGTCGGTAAAGCGGTGATATGATCGATAAGTGCCATTGACGTATTCTTTGGAACACGCAAGAGAGCATCTCGAAGCCACTTACTGGTTGTGTCCGCCCAGGCAGGGCAAACGGTGTTGACGCGAATGTTGCTCTGCAAAGCCAAGGAGTCGATGGCTTTTTAGGTGGGTTCATCAGCCGCTGATTTTGCCAAGCGCAGTGGGAAAGGTCTTACCCGCGGCCTTCATAAGACCAAGAATAGCGTGCTTTCCTGTCGTGTAGGATATCATGCCCGGTGCGCCAATGTAAGAATTCGTCGAGCCGAGCAGAACGATGGAACCTCTGCCGAGGCTGCGTGTACCATAACGGCTAGTGTATGAGAGGGGTTCTTGCTGGGACATTGCACTTATGACAGCTCTGACGAAATACACAGCACCCTTGATGTTGACATCGACCATCTTGGAGAACAGATCGAGGTCGAGAAGGGGAGTGAATTGTCTGTATTGTTCCAAATCAACCTAACACCACCAATAGTTAATGACCCTGCTTGATGAAATTTGAAAGGAGATTGTGAGGATGATACTCACCCCAGCGCTGTTGACGGCGTAGTCAATGCGTCCGAGTTCCTTGACGGTCGATGTGACGAGGTTCTGAACGCTCTGCTCATCACCTATGTCCAGCTTGATAACAAGGGCTTGGTAGTCGGGGTGCCTAGCAAGGCCTTTGCTTTCTTCGGCGACTTTCTGGAGGCCTTCATCGTTGATATCCGCGAAGACAACACCTTTTGCCCCAGCTTCCGCAAAGGCGAGCGCGGCCTCTTTACCGATACCGGAAGCGGCCTTTCAAGACTGCGTTTACCAAACGGCATGCGTAGGACATATTGGGATGGAATGACGATGTAGACGAGGTCCGTGTTGACTTACTCCAGTCACCAAGGCGATGCCTCCATCTAAGGTTAGTTTGGAAGCCATTGAAAGGGAAAGTCCGTCGGATGGTGTGTGTTGGTTTTCAGGGAGCGAGAAACTTGGCTGCTCAGGCATACCGCGCTCTGGTTGCTGGTGCGCGAGTTATTTCAATGATCTCCCTAGCTCTGGCAACCCGCGACACTGCATGTGACGTTCCGCGGTGCCGCAATTTACTCCACCGGAAACTAAGCGCAGAAAAAAAACGCCAACCAAAGGGAATTGTATCGTGGTGATTGGTCGGGTACGCACGTAGTTCACATTGGCGTGGTACTTTTGAGCCACAAGTGGTGAGTGACTGCGCCGCAGAGAGGCATTCTGGCATGATCACGACCAAATGATGACACTGGCTTTGTCCAACTCTGCTAATGCTGTGACGCATGCGCTCAAATTATGCAGGCTGGCAGGGTGTAGCCGGGATTGGGACACACTGATCATGTCACCCGTACCTGGCTGGGATGCGGGCACTGTGCACAACGAGAAAGAATTGGGTCCATGTCAGCAACTAGAGCCCCCAGCCCACTAAATGTAACAAAAGCCATCATACTAGTCTTAGCGAATTTGATACATCAACTTGATGTAAACTGTTGGATTCTCGTTTCCGTCTTGCATATACTACCCACTTGGAGTCCAACCTCTGTGCGGTGTGTAGATGAATGTAGCATGGTTGCCAACACACCTCGGAACATGTTTCCTGATTTCCATCCACAGGGTACCGGATGTGTCGTTAAAGAGGAAATTGGATATTCGCACAGGCAGAAATGTATGGTACACCCGCATATACACGCTTACACATAGCCAATGGACATATTCACTCCACACACTTACACATACCTAAACCTAATACTCACATAAACCCACGCACCTAGACCTAATATGCCTGGCCTGATATACCCAGACCAAAAACACCCAGACCCACCATAACCTATGGATAAACAAATTGGCTATGGGTATGTGATAGGTGTATAGTAGGTGTGCAGATTGGTATTAGCAAGTGTACGGGAATACCATCCGGTTTTGCAGGTGCGAATACCCGACTTCTTAAAGTAATGGAGCGAACATGCCTGGAATAATAAGGTAAACACCTATGCCAAAAGGAGTCAACAAAAGCAAAGTGAACATTTTACTCCTGAGAATAAATTTGAATTGAATGTGCCCTTTTACAAACAGCTTAGGTTATGGAGAATTCGATAGCAATCAGTTGTGTCTTACATTTGGGGTTGTATCAAGTCAAACAAGACAAGTGTAGAAGCTCATTGTAAACTACAACAGATTTTATTCCCGTTGCCAGCGGGAGACGAAGATCATCTTTCGACGCAATTTGCAATGCGTGAGGCCACTTCAAGTTGGATAATTGCGCACGTAGCTAAAGGTTGTTACAAATACTCCTAAAAGCGTCGCAAAGTTTTAGTATTCAGAAGAATGGATTCCCAGGGATTGACAATTCTTGTCCATGACTATGATAATGAAGCAGAAAGCATTATCAATGTGGTCACATAGGTAGCCCAGCTCTACCAAGTCATTAAGTTCTTAACATGATCCCCGATAGTCGTGTTCCTACGCCTCACATAGTCCTCTGACCCAAATCTGAAATCCCGCCAGCCGTGGTCATCGTCGGTACCGGATTGTAGACTCGAGGGTTCGTCGTCTGTTTGATTCGCGGTCGGCTCCGGCCTGTTGTCAAGTCGATTTTCTCTCTGCAGGATCATGGCTTGGGTTCCGCTAGCTTGTTCGTGGACGAAGTCCACTGCCACCAAGTAGTGCATAACTCCTGATATCTCCTTTTCTCTTACGCTAGCTCGTATCACGGTTCCCTTCTCAAAGCCCTCAAGTATTCTATACCTCGTAACCTTTAACCCGTCAGGAGAAGGCCTCCCGGCCTCATATTGTGCGATGAAGTCGGCGTGAGGCTGTTCCGGCTCGAAAGACCCCAAACTGTCGGCAAATTGACACCAAGGCTCCGGGGCTTGACGACGGCTACTAGCCTGGCGCCCAACTATCGATTTTGGGCATGAATGAACTCCTGCCAACGGACGTATTGTGACAAGCGACAAGTCCAAGATTCCGTCGATAATCTTGAAGCGGTTGAGGTTGTAGTACTTTTTGGGTATGGGGTCCGTATGCAGTTGCCTTGAGGCAGCGTCGAATTGTCTTGGTGGATAGACATCGACGATATGGATTTTGGGCCAGCTGTAGTTGGGTTCAACAAAGAGGACGAACCAGAAAGCCGTCTGATCCGTTTCGGCAGACGAAGCGAGAAGCAATGACCATGGGACAGAGATAGCTCTACCGGATTGTTCGTGCGAAGTCAGGCGTCTCCCGGAGGCAGGCCTAGTAGGACGGCTGATTATAACTTGCTCTTGTCTCCAGGGTATGTAGTCCGATGATTCTTCTAAAAGTGGCCATCAGCTAGGGGGTCAATATGAATTACACAGATGCAGGTTTTCTTCCTAACGAGTATCAGTAGGAGCCTCTTTTCACACTTACCAAGGCTCTTCTTGTATACATCCTGATTCAGCTGAGTCGGGTCAAGCCCGATTATCAACCTCGTATCATCGCGCAATGTTCCAATATGGCAGCTCTCTAATTGGGTCTTTTCGGCCGAGAAAAGTGACTGGAAGCCGGAGCTAATAACGCGGTAGTAGTTCTGTCTATGAGACAGTCTCCCTCTGGAAGATTGTCGCCTGAGTATTATCGTCGGAAAAGTGCCAGGAATACTTCCGATCTGACAATCGAGGATGGTGGCGACCTCGCCGAATAGCTGTCCGTCTTCAGTCACGGCTGTTTCATCCCGTCTGAAGGACCGAAGAACGAGCTCTAGCGTCAGACCCTGATTGGTGATCATCATCGCCTCTTTCCCTGTCCTGCGGTAAGGGTAGGCAGCGATATCTCCGGACTCTAGAAAGTCCGAGGCCCGTGACGCGAGGAAATCCACTGGAGTCCCGTCAGATCCCTATGTCGCGTACCATGCCAGAACGGATTGATCGTCGCTCGAGCGGATAATCTCTTCTTGAAGCCTACGAAAAGCCTTTCTACCCTCGCCGTAAATGCGTGGCATATTGACGCCGAAAAGACCCAGAAGACAGTATGCTTCATCCTCCACCCGCCGTGTCACTCGATTCGAAGCCCAGTACATGCGGCGAGCGACACTCATGTCCAAGGGATCGCCGCCCATGAGGACCTGGACGTCTACTTCGGACTTCGCTGCTATGGAACGCACAAGAGATCGTTTGGTGCCGAGGAATGCCCAGGTCCGAGCATAAAACTCAACCTGGTCAGGTGCGATAAGCTCTTGCAGCGTCCAACCCCGAGTAAACCACTTGCTCCCGATGAGAGTATCACGAGACTTGACGTCATTCAGGTATACGTAGCATACCTGAGCGGCTCCGTACCATTGATACATGGAGTTGATGGCCTCTGTAAGCTCCGCGCTGCTGGATTTATCGATGCAGCAAGTGTCTATCCAGATCCATCTGTAACCCTGCTTCTGTGCCAACCTACAGGATCCTTGCAATTTAGAGTAACCGAATTTGTTCTTTGTCACGGATCGGTTGGTGGATGGGATCATGTCCTGATAGAGCATCTCCTGCTCTCCCCATCTGTGCGAGAGGATCGCATATGGGGGAGTGTCCTTCTCAAAGAATTCCCGTAGCTCGAGTGTACCAGTATTCAATAGCCTCATATCTGCTTCTGCTTGGTGGCCTGTGACATCGAAATCGAGGGAACTGGATTGTGGACTACTCGCGGTGAGATGCTCCCTTTCCCTCAACGGGTCTCAACGAGCTGCTAATGACTATCACGAGAAACCAGATTACTACAAACCTTGGCCGAGTTCAATATTTTGGGGCGCACAAATTCGATTATCAGCGCAAAATCGCTCAAGGAATCCGCAATTCCGGATGGGTTCGTCTTAGCACGAGCCAGCCAGCAAGGATTCACGGGCTAGCCTTTGACGTGCCCGAGTATGTTAAAGGGAACGAGATTGAGAATCATTTCATTTCCGGCTTTGACGTATGCCAAGATACTTCTCTTCCGCTGCTTGAGCAGAAAATCTAGCCCCCTCTCCTGCCCAAATATCCAGGAGGCCCTACGCTCCCCTCTCCATCTTCCACCCCTGATTTCAGGTTGGACAGTTTTGCACCTTGCCTTTCGACCGCGTCATTGGACAATATAGCAACTCTACATGTACGCAAAGGCACGAGGAGGACGTCAAGAGTCATCAAGAACATGGTCTGCGGCCTACGCTTAGTCCATCATGATTCAACCGTCGAGACGCTACGAAGATGGGATCCTCGCGACACAGCCTCTAACTTTAAGATATACGACGCAAGCGAAGGCTGTTTGAGGACATTGAATTTCCACATGGCAAGGTTTATAAATTTTCCGGTTGAAATTTTTTTGGAGGACATTACTGTTGGGCTCACGGACAATCCATGGGACGAGGACCCTCTGGAAGCGTCATCTGTAGTGCCTGAGCGCTGGAAACCTCCACATCACCTCCAGGATAATAGCACATGGGCAACATCATACACGAGAATTTTTAACTGCTCTCAGAGCTCCCAGGTACGCGAAACCCCGCCATTTAAATCCCCTAAGCTCAAGCTCCTGGCTTTAATCATGAATCTGTAGCGCGTTGCCTGGTGGTTTACAGATAAGTATGACGATATCGGCCGTGATAATGGTAGCCCAGCGTTTCAGATCAGGGAGAGGGAGAGGTTGAAATTCGGCGGCAAACAGATGACGGTAGAACATTTATAACTATCAAGTCTGAGCTGGCGGAATCTTCGACCCAAGAGCCAGTCTATTGGAACTATGCCGCGGGTCAGCAAGATGTGTATCACGACTACAGCAATGATGCATGTAATCGACTCGCGGGCGTAGTCCATTCCCCTGCCGCAAATTACCACCACCAGCAGTCTGTTGCAGGCCCTGGCAGTTCAGTCTCTTCTGTTTACATACCTTACCGACCTTTTCTTCTGGATTGAGTTCCGGCGAGATATAGGCAGGCCGAACCTTGACTTGTGCAATTTGGGCCCTGTGGTTCTGCTCATGGTTAGAATTCACGAGATGTGTCTTTTGCCACACTACTGCTTTTGTTCATCCCATGTATAACATGCGATTCTTCATAAAAGAAAACCCGTATCGTCATGGCCAGAAAGCAATGTCCTTCAACGGTCTTGTCATCCGTCGTTGTATGGTGCCGTTCTGTCTCAACAGTGATGGATGTCAGCTCCCACCAAATGACTGTCCTAAGTCGGCCTAAAACGATTCGCTCGATTCGCACAGTGTAAGCAGACATCCGGCTCCTTTCCTTTTCATACGGAATAAGGCTGCCGATCGACAAGACGATTTAGCCATACGAAAAAAAGACTGCGTAAGCCATGTGCTTGTCAATCTCGTACTCGGCGATAACGTGCTCGGCGATGAGTACCGCCGAGAACTTTACTCATGATCTGCAGCGCCGCGCGTCATTGATTCCACAGCTGCTTGGTATGTTCTCGATGCTTTATTGATGGTCTTGCAACCAAAGAGATTCCCTGCTGCGGCACAATGCCTGGGGAGTTCGGCGCTGGCTCGGGGGAGCTTGAAGTACAGATAAATCGTGGGGCGGGGATACGAACATCGTCGACCTTGTATCCGGCTGAAAATGTTCAGATTATTCTGAGTGGAGATATAGTACCATCTGTCATCTCAGATAACTGACAAATATGATACATCACAAGGTCAAGATGTAAATGGTAAATCTCAACACTGTGGACAATAACAATCATGGTTGAGTGAGTGATTCAGGGCTGTAATCGTGCCGGTGCTCCCACTCCCCTGCAGGCCTGGTTCTGAAAGTATAATTGCAGGGCAACGCAGTGGGATCCGTTTGAAGAACTGAAGTGAAATAGATTACAAAATAATCTGTTCTCCCAGTCCCTTATCTTGTCGCCTATAAAAGGAATCAACACAACTTCTGGGAGTGCTGTTTGCAACTACGTTATTACTCTGGACTCTCAGTTTTAGCTGCGAACCGAACCTACCGGACGAAACACAGCCAACGAAGATCACCGAGTCTCTCGCATCTGATGCTGTCTGTCTGTATTTTGCAGGGAGCCAGACAACCCTCTCTTCCTCCCATAACCCAGATTTCAGCAGGGCTTAACCCAATTCCGCTGATAGCTGGCTGTATTGCTGTTTCGTTAAGAGGGAGCACTTGATCTGCTGGGGAATCTGAGAACAGGTCCACAGTTCTGAAGTCAGTATTCAATCATGATCTTCGTTTAATTCGGGCCGGTTTTCACCCTAATCGAAGTTTCGAATCTAACTGCAGTTCCAAGTTATACAGACGCCATGCATTCTTCCGCACTGATTACCACTCTAGCTGCAGTCTGGAGCCAAGTCGTATCGGCTTCTCCGCTAATGGACATGCTTCTCGAGATCTCCGAACTGTCAACGTACGCTCATGTGTACAATATGACTGGCGGCGTGCAGGAAATCAACCCAATGTTCGCAAAACGCTTCAACTATGATGAGGACACTCGTAACTACACCTTCTTGGCTCCCACGAATGCCGTAAGATTAGATGGATTTCCCAGATGAGCGACGCCCAGGTGCTGACATTTTCAAAGGCATGGGCCACGGTGCCTGACGCGATTTATGAGATCCTTCTAAGTCAACCTGCTTACCCGTTGCTAGAGGCGCTATTGCGCACGCACATTATTGAAGCTCGTCTCACAGCCTCTGAACTCGTTGAGCTATCCGGCAGCAGCAGCGCCGGCGGAATTTCGACCTCGCTCCAGATCGCTAATACGACAGAACAAGTTCATCGCGGCATCCTCACCAAGACTGTGCAGGGATACTACATAGACTCCATCAACTCCACGAACGGCACAGTCCGCATCGATGACCAGTCGGAAATCATCGAGGCGGATATTGCGGCTGATAATGGCCTCATACACGAGATCGACCAGATCATCGATCCTTTCCTCGTCTACGGTGGCGGGCCCAGCAATCGGACTGCCGCGCCGACGAGTGAGGATACGAATTTGACCATCGCCTCTTTCTTGACGACTGACTCTCGACTGATCAACTGCTCGACATTACTCAAAGTGAACTCGCCCGATACGTTGCGTCGCCTCTCGAAGCAGTATGGCCCGGAACAGTTCTTCGTGGCTACACAGAATGAAGCTTATAACCTTATGCCAACGATTCTGCCAGTGTATCGTAAGTGCCATAGAACAGGAGCCTATTCAGTTCAAAGACATTGTATTTCATTACTTTGCACTCTTCACCCTTGATGAAGTCGTAACGCCTTACTAACCTATGTTTCTATAGACACTTTGGTATCGCCTTATAAAAGCCCCTTCAACATGCTAATGTTGCAGTATGGCTGGATAGAAAGTGGAGGCGAGGTGTTTGCTGGTCTAGACTTCACCAGCCCTGTATCCGTTGCCAGCGATGTGACTGGGCTGAATCTCACTGCCATGCAGGAGGGAGTTGCCATTTTCATGATGAACGCTGGTCTTGTCACGCAGGTACGGGCTTCTAATGGGTATCTGTGGATAGTGGATCGGTGGCTAGATCCTTTGTACCAGGCATTTGGGCCGATCGACCGGTTTGGCATGCTAGAATGGCTCTGAGTTTCTATTCTAGTGCTTAGCATATACAGGTATCTTACGAAATATCTTGGTATTCTTTGAGAGGGGAGTGTCCTCAATCACAAGTTCAAACGTCACCAGCCCTAAGGACTTTTGATCCTATATGGACGGCCTCACAGAGACGCCGGCTTATAATATAGGTCCCTTTTGTGGAGCCAAGAACGAGGCCAGTAGATACCCAAGTGGGTACCAGTTGACGGTAAGCAGCAACGATATCAAAGCTTTTAGGTTCAGAAAACTTAGGTAGTTGATAATAATCCTAAATATAGCTTTTTAAATAAGGTAAAATTAATTTTTAATAATTGATAATTCTTATTAATTAAAATTAAGTTTCTTAAATTAATTTATTCTTATTTATAAGACTATTTATATTCTTTCAGTCTCTCTACTAAGCCGGAACGACAATGGCAGTCCTAGAGGGACAAGAGACAATGTATGTCATAGGCAGTTCCAGTTAAATTCGCAATACAGGGCTTTAGACAGTAACTATTCAATCTACTTCTACAAACCAGCATTATGTAAGCCGCTATTCTGTACTGCCAAGCCATCAGGGAAGCATTTATTATTATATAAAGGAACTATATATAACCTTATGTGTATACGGATTAAGAATAAAACTACTACCTACCTACTCGGAATACTATATTGAGTACGTCAGAATGAGGAATACTTGAGCTCTCGTTTCCGGCCCTCCAGCCCTATCATTTTTCTATCTACCTAGGTAGCCTTGAGGTTCCAAATGAGCCTTCAAAATCACATGGGCTATGAATAGAACTTGCTGTTAATTAAGCGCCAAACTTCGGTCATTTCCTTGTTAATTACAATCCATTCCTCTGGCCCAAGATTGAAATGTTGGACCACAAGAGAACTCCAGGCAAATCAAGGCCAGCTTGCTCAGATAAAATCTCAATCATACAAGGAACAGCGCTAAACATTACACGGCCACGACTGGGCAGACTTGGTGTTGGCCCAGCCCATGCGGTGATTGACTAGGCACCGCCTCTCCTTCACAAACAAGTTGTTCGTCTGGATAGAAGTTCGAAACATTTGCCCCAGCTGACTTTGGCCATCTGTGCCTCGCCGACGGGACGTGAGGACTTTCTGCTGTCGCAGTGCTCATTGCTGTACCGTGGAATGAGGATCTCCTCTCTGGGAACTGACGAGCTCCGGAGAGACTACGGGCGCTTGGGACGATCGCAGACTGGATGGCGTCGGCTTCTCCCGACTCGACAAGCGCACGTAGTGCAGCGACTGCGTGGTTGGCATCCACCACTTCATCGTCCCCCTTCTCAAACGAGAACCTCTTTCTGAGTGGCAGCCTATCTTCTTGGGCTTGCTGCGGCTGGTGTGACTTCGCACCCCGTGATGGTTGTGGAGGCGACTTGTGTGGCACTAATGCCAGATGGGGGCGCATTCTGGTCTTTTTGGGGCGCTTATACAAAGCTCTTGTGTAGTCTGCAAAAGGCGACTTGACTTTCGGCACGACGACCTTTTTCGCGACCGGCCTGGTTCTCCCGTCTTTTTTCTTATCTTTACTCTTTGTCATGGACTCGTAACCTGAATCATCATTCTCGTTCCGAGGAACGGTGACGGCATCATTTTCAAGAGAATCGATAGCCCTCTGCAGATCCTGGTTCACCAGGCCGTCGCAGAAACGGTTCTTAAACTGCAGCGCCATGATCTCGAGATCGAGCTTGACGGCGTGGCGGCCCTCGGCATCAGTGATATCACTGAGTGAGGCTAGCACCGACGAAATAGATTGCAAGAGCGGGTCTACCGGCTCTGCGGCGACGCGATTGCACCGTTTTCTGCCCGGGCTCGGCTTTTCAGGGGCGTTGGTGTCTCCGATGATTGTCTCGGGGCTTGGGAAAGTACGAGTTTGCTCTTCCATCAAGAACAGTATCCGGGCCTCGTTTACGCTGATGTCCAAGTCTGCGGAAATGAGGCTCTCATGTTGCGTATCGCATGATTTGACCCCACTTGGTCTTGCCCGCATAGCAGTGTCCCAGTATTCTTTGGCCTCAAAATCAGTGCGGCAAAGGTATGGGTCATACAGGAGCGGCGGCTCGAGATGTTCGGGATCATCGGCAGATAGTTCCACGATCAGTTGCGGTTCCGTGCTCTCCGGTACAACTTCGTCTTCCTCTTCGTCCTCTACTCCCTCCTGCACATCTTCTAGTTGAGGACGAGGACGCCTGAGTCCCGTCACATCAACATACGGGACGCCGTTCTTGAACGTGAAGTTGCCAGCTTCGGAATCATCTCTAGGTATTGACACCGAGCAGTTGATTTTCCCGGGATTTGACTCATCGTCACTGACTGCGTCCATCTCCTGGGTCCTGGCATCACACTGCCCGATGCTTTCTGGTGACCAGTACTGGCGCCGATACTTGGGATCGTTCACCTGCTCCAGGTTCTCAGGGGTCATGCGCTCCATAAACAGCAGCTTGAACTCCTTGGATTTTCCCAGGTCTCCTGGTGCGTTGTCTGATATTTCATTGTCGTGAGATGTCTTTCGCAGCAGGTTCCTTGGCTTCTTTAATCCAAGCATCGCGTTGACCCAGCGATGTTTTGGGGCAGGTTTGCTCGGCGTGTGGACTGTAGGTTGCGTATTCTTATCCGATGGGGGTGTTGAAACATTTGCAGGTTGAAGTGGCTGAGATCTTCTCCTACCCAACATGCGGGAGAACCGCCGCTTGACTGGGGAGTCTGGCTCCGGTGATGTCGTTGTGGATGCCTCATCGTCGGCATCTTCGCTGGTGCTTGGCTCAGAGCTGGGCGCTGAAGAACTGTCTGCTGTAGATGCAGGCTCCGGTATATATGCTATCTTGCTCGTGTCGGCCTCGTACTTGAGCTGCTGTGTGAACTTAATCTTCAGCGGTGACGCGCCGTTGTAGGTGTGGTTCCTCCTGAGCGGTGGCGCAGACTCGGAAGCGGGAAAATCGTTAGGTCCTGATCCATCCAGCTCGTGTAGTCCTGGCGTGATCTTCGGCATAGGAACCGAGAAGTCGGGAAGATTGTCGCCTAGGACACTGGAAAGAAGACTTGGATGGGCAATGATAAACTCCACCGCATTCTTAGGGTGCTTGTAATTGAAGCAGGCTGGTATCTGGGACTGATAGACCTCCGCGTGCATCCAGTCGCCCTTCATCTCGTATATCATGACGAGCAGACCCTGTGTCTGGGCGTAGTCCTCAGCGTGGATTTTCTCCCTCTTCAGAAGTTTCTTCTTCGCTATTAGTGCTTCACGACAGACGGTCAGCGCCTTGTCGAAGAGGTAGAGTGACAGGTGAACTAGAGCCATGGAGTGAAGCAGGTTGCAGACGACAGAATCCACGGCGGCCTTGTTCTTGGCCAGGCCAGTGATTATAGGCTCTGCCATCTGCCATCGCCGCTGGAGAAGGTAGCATAGGGCAAGCTGCACCTGGAGATTGCAGAAGCTCTCATTGTCGGACTTGCTGCCAACCTCGCGTTTCATGGCCTCTTCCAGGAATTCGATGGCCTTGTCAAAGTCGCGCTCCTTGATGCGGTCTTTAGCAAGCTCCTCCAGGCCGTCGAGGAAAAGTCGCTCGAACTCAGCGTCCTCGTCCTCATCATCTTCGGCAGCGGCTACAGTCACAGAGCCTGGCAACGTGGCGCCTTCCATTGTTCCCGAGAAGGACAGCGGCCTGGGGCTGTGTATGGCCGTCGGACGACGAGGTGATCGGGATCCTCTTCGCTGCCGAGGGGCATGCTCGCCGGGCGGGGAGAAGCTAGGATTTGTCAGGCCTGACGATGATGACCGACGATGACGGCGCCCCTCGCGGACGTATTCTTCAACTCGCTCTCTCCTGAAAGAGGGCAGGTCGCCCATCAGGCTGACATCAATGTCAGCCCCTGGGAAAGCCTGCCAAGGTGTGCCTCCGCGGGAGCCGTCGTGGATCGTGCTGGCAGTCGAGCTCGCGGCACCGTGGAAGTGCCTTGCTGCTTGGGCCAAATTCCTGAGGTTCCGGGCCACGCGCGCGTCTGAGTGGTCGGCGGGCCGGTGGGTAAAGCCCCCTACTGGACGGACGGATGCCCTCAAGGCTTCCTCGATGGATGACTTGAGTCGGTCTAGCTCAAACAGGATGGCTTCCTGCGAGGCATGATTTCTGAGGGACAGGGAGACGTTGATTGTCTGCAGCATAGTCTGGAGAGCCCAGTTCGACTTGTGCACTTTATCCCTGAAGGCTGTGAGGTCGGCCCCATACACGTTCAGGTTGACCACGGCTTTCACCCTCCACGCCCATGCCTTTACCCGCACCGTCTCCTTGATCTTCTGCACCAGGACCCCCAGCGAGTTCAGCGTGACGTGGCAGTCGTCCAGAGCGAGCTCACACTGCTTCCATAGGTCGTCTTCCACCAGCGCTAGGTCAAGCGAATTACGCCCCTTCAGTGTGCGGTCTATAGCCTCGAGGCCTGAGGTCAAGCTCTCAAGCTCATCGCAGAGGCTTGTGATGCGGGTCTCGGCTCCGCGGCATTGGGTGATAAATCCACATAGTGAGCTTGTGATCTACTTCGTTGTCAGCGATCATGCCTAGTGATGATGTGAACCTGTAGGGCTGCAGAATATAGGACTGAGTATGCCTAGGCATTCATCCAAGGGTGGTAAGATGCTGATGGTCCGGGGAAGACTTACGGAGCCGGCTGCTTGGATTAGGGTGATGGCAGAGGTGGTGATTGAGAGTGGATCCATGTTGGAGCTCGCCCGTTTCGGGGGCTACCCTGCCTCTTTGCACGGGGGGCTTGATATGATGACTTCAAGTTTACAGTACACGACAATATCAATGATCAATTGAAGCTTGAAATCGTGATATTTCACAGCAGTTTTCCATGTGAGCATGCGACATCAAAGGATGAACTCGAAACGAAACATTGGATTTGCAGTCGAAGTCAGCTACTACGAAAACCTGATTGTCTCTGATCCTGACTGCGCATTCTCACCCCCATCGTAAGCGGGCGTAGGCATTTTTCGTGGTCACATCGGGGCTGAGCAGATGCACACCGAAAAACCTCGCTGGGCTCATTGCTGGGCTTATCGCTCATTCCCAGGGGCTTGGGCGCCCTCAGCTGAATATCCTAACAGATCTGGGGGGTGGTGCCTGCATTAGTCGTTCTAAGTGCTGACTTCGCTACGATGCATCATTGGAGGCTGAGCAGCAGTGGCTTGAATCAACCCTCGTCATTTGATTCACGCACGACGAACCAATCGATCGCGGGCGCGGGGGGTGGCATGTAGAAAAAGTGAAGAGAGCAACTAAGGATAAATAGCTCGCAAACACAACTGGCTGCATGCACACGTTCCATCCACAATCTGGGTTGTCGGTTTCCTCTCAAAACTGGCAAGGGTAGGTCCTCCTAGGCTTCGCTTAGGTAAGTAAGACATTGGAATATAGCGTGAGAAGAGAAGGTGTGAGTGACTAAGCGTCATGAAAAGGATGATAGCGAGCTTAAATGGTGAGTTGCGTAACACACTGTTTCATCACCGGCACCGCGCCGTCTTTTTCGCGCCTCAGCCAAGGCGGAAGACGTTGTTTGCGGCGGACTCCGGCCCGAGTACGTCGGGCTGCCCCCAATGACATCGATTTTGCCATCCATATATCAGATCAAACCCGCCGTGCCAACTGGCAGTCAGTCAGAAGGCCGGGTCTGGGGAGAGCTGTGCTGATAGGTCATAGCTAGAGCGGGATCGCTCTCGGCTGATACAAGTGATGTTTCTTGCGACGGTAGCGCGATTCCCTGCTGGTGTGCATGACGGGATGAATGCTGCCGATCTCTTGGCAGCGCTCGACATCACACTCAAAAAGAAACGCTGCCTCTGTCGCCACTGACTTGGAAGAGAGACATCGTCTGCCTTTGAACACTAGAAACAACAAAGTAAATCTCGGTCACGATGATGATCACATCCTTCAGACTCGTCGCGCTAGCCCTCGCGGTATGCCCTGGTCTGGCCATTCCGCCTCCAGAGTTTGGCTTTGTAGACAGCGCCAACCACACAGAGCTCAGCGTGGCTTTCACCTTCGATGGAAACACAACTGTGGTGCAAGAGGGCCAACTCTTCGGAGGAAACAGTAAGCTTGACGGAAGTGAGGGAGCTCGCCTACTGAACTCATTCGCTGACGCGCCTTCACAGTCACCAGCCAACAGCCGGCATTGGCCGTGAATCCGGCCGCATACCAGTCTGTCGCCGACTACAACGGCAACTATGTCATCCTCATGGTGGACCCGGATGCACCCTCGCCAGATAACCCCACGAGGCGCTTCATCCTTCACTGGCTGGCCGCCAACGTGACCCAAGGAACAGAGGCGCAGGCGCCTTTGACCGGCCAACGCGCCCTCACAAACAGCACACCAGCCCTCGTGCCGTACCGCCCACCGATGCCCCCCACCAACTCCAGCGCGCACCGGTACATCATCTACGCCTTCGCGCAGCCCGACAACTTCGCCATCCCGGAGTCGTTCAGCGGCTTCAGCGACCAGAACCGGTCCATGTTCAGCCTGGACGGCTTCATCTCCGAGGCCAAGCTCGATCGGCCTGCCGCCGGCGAGTTCTGGTACGTGAGCCGCGAGGACGAGGTTCCCGGCACCTTTGTCGCACTCGCTGGTGGTGCGTATCCAGGTGGTAACGGCGCCGCCATCTTCTCGTCGGGCTCGGGCAGCGCGACGGCCACGGCGACTTCGTCTGCGGGTGGCACCTCGAGCACAGGCGGTGCAGACAGCACGGGAACGTCAGCTGCGAACGTGGTCGCAACGGGCTCCTTCTCGGGACTTTTCACTTGGATTGTCGGTGCTGGCGGGCTTCTGGGCTTGGCTTTGCTTCTATGATGCGCTTAGGAACGCGAGCCAAACCGACCTTGGAAGACACCCAAGCATATATGTTTGCGTCATCTAAGGTCTTGCGACTTCGGGCGTACTTTAGTTCCTTGGCTGTAATATGAGTATAATATGAGGCAGGAGTCTTAGTCTAAACTCCCGGGGAGCCCTGGGGGGAAAGGGAAGTCTCCGGAGGGTCAAGCCAATCAATTGGTCTTAATAGATACTGCTTCAAAACAATTTCTATCATGTACTATTTTCCAAAATTTTCCAGCTTTTCTCGGGGAATCGAATGTTATTTGTCCAAAACTTTTAGTTGCCACTACTGATTAACGACTATCCTCATGCCTCCCAACCACCCGAGTCTCGTCTACTATTGTATTCGAGCTCGGGAAGACCAAGAGAACAATCTTCATATAGTGTGCTGCTTATGGTGTCAGATGTTCCTTTATATCCAATTTGTATTCGAACCATTTAGTGAAGTGGGTATCGTTATGCGTTGAAGAATGACTGTCGCAAATTCATGAATTGAACTGGTTTCTTCGTATATCTTTACACATCAGGCTCTCTGGAGCGGAAAAACACGCTCATGCTTTGGTGTTCGAAAGAGACTGCTGCTAGCGCAAAGTATGCATTTGAATGGATAGACTCGTCGTAGGTGATTCGGCTTCCTATCTAGTGTTCATAGAATTCCTAGGTAAAATGTTTCCGATACTACATTTGTTTGTTGTCTAATAAATATACACATCGAGAAGAGAATAAATAAAAGTCAGATGAAGTCGGCAATGGTAAAGACTATGTGGCCCGCCCTTAAACATCCCTCAGCCTATCACCTTCTGTCTCCTACCCGGAACATCGATAACCTCAACTTAGATCGCATTTTCCGCGTTGACAACCTGTCGTTGTTTCCAGAGAATGCACGGCTGAATATCAAGTAGCTCGGCCGAGGTCGCCAGCTCAAGCAGCGTAATCGCTCCTCGACGATTAGCCACAGAGGTCCTTGGACCAGCAGTTATCATCGATGAACCTTCGAGCAGCAGTCAAGGCATCGTCCCTAGGGGCGCAAGTAGACTGGCGAGAGGTAAGAGAGCGCGCTCCGCTCCCACCGCAGCCAGGACCCTGCGCAAATGCATTCCAAGGAGACATAGTCCAGGCTCGGTGGTTGGAGGGAAACCCGGCAAGGCGGGGCTCGCCGTTCGTGGGCCTCAGACTGTTATAGATCCTGCCCTCGTACTCATTGTTGTCCTGCATGCCGGCAGCGTCCTCGACGCCGTTGGTGTAGTGCCTCCAGCGGATGACCTGATCCCAGCTGAAGCCGCCGAGCGCGGCATACTCCTGTTCGTTCGGGTAGGGGCTGAATTGACCGAGGGTGCCGGAGACCTGGATGAAGTTGGCCGCCGCCGCTATCTCATAGACATAGCCGTTGCCGTTGAACATCTGCCTGAGGAAGCTGACAGCGGTGTCTTCGCTGGCGGTGGTCGAGACATAGCCATCGTTGTCTCGACTTGCGCCGTTGGGGGCACCGACCGCATGGTTGTACATGCTGACGTTCGGAACAATCTGAAGAATCTGGCTAGCTCCCCTGGGAGCAAAGAGGCCAGCGGCTCGCATCTCAGTCGGAGTCCTGGTGTCGGCACGCCATACCCTGAACTGAGCATTGCAGAGAGCAGTCCACAGGGTGAGTAAAAGTAGAATGATAATGTTCTTTTGGGTCATCATGTTGATGATAAACCGCCCAAGTAGCAAGACAGAGTGGTAAAGAATGAAAACGAGTGTAATACCAGGCTTAAAAAAGCAGCTGAGGCAAGGAACGATAGGGTTGAGGATGATGGTTGGGCTGACAGTGTAATTCGGTGGGAGGATATCCTCTTTTATACTTGCCTTGGGGCTCCTGATATTTGAAGTTATTTCTCAACAAAACGCGGTGTCTATTATCTTTGGCAGCGAGCTTCATAGTGGCTAGGCGTCATTAAGTCGAGAGATAGCATGATGACCCCTAGAGACTAACTGCCCACCCTTCAACTTGGTCAAATTTCTGTGTAAGCCTGCGCCCAAGCTTGGCCTGCTTATGAGAAGACTTGATATTAAATTGAAGCTATAGTCGTAGCTGCAAAACAGCGTTTTTAAATCAGACCTTTTAAAAGTCAATTATAGTCTATGTGGAGACATACGTCGTATTTAGTTAAGTGAATAGCTCTTTGTGGCTATAGTCATACTTGGCTTCTGGAGATAGCTGAGAAAGAGGCATAGAGTGTAACTTGAAACAATGCGATGCTAGTCCCTCGTGTCGGACGACTGAAAATAGGAACGGGACCGAGTCAGAGGGGCCACAACCATTCCTCACTGCCGTAATAATTCTAAATTCTGAGCTAGCTGCTAGCTTGTTATGGATTAAGTAAAGTCGTTGAATGTCATCCCATTAGGGCTATATTGAAAAGCAGGTTAAAACGGGTTTGCCCGGAATCTCGAAGGCATACGTCCGCCCTCTTTCATCGTCCCAAGTCGTCAAAATTGGGCAATACACCTATCTCATAAACTCACGCCTTCAATCCTCCAACCGTTTATTAGGCTCCACGTTTCCCCATAGCAGACTTATCGCAACACCCGCTGTCGGACTCAATCAGAAGATCACCATGAAGAACCCCGCCACTACCTCATGGAACCTCGGCATCTCCCGCAAAGATGTCGAAAAGCTCCTCAGGGGCTTCAAGCCGGCAGCAATGGAGGACCGCTGGATGTGCCGCGCGGATGCGCCAGACGCGCGCGGTGACTTCGTGGTGCATGTGCACAGGAGCTGGACTGGGGACGAAGTGTTTCGCATGGATGTGGTCTTGGCGGTCCCAGAAGGGGACGACCAGTCGGCAGATGGCACCGAACGTTACGCCAAGATAGCCCATATCACTTGGGACAGGGGCGAAGGCTCGTTCCTCGCTAGCGAAGTAGAGGCCAAGGACCTAGCAACTGGTATTTGCCGCGGCGTGCTGGAGTGTGATTTCTGAGCTATGCAAGGTATTCCCAAGCCAAGAGACATTGTTGGTATCCATATATAGAAAACAATACAACAATACGAAATATAGCGAGATGGAGGTTGCTTAGTATTAAGCTAAAGAAGTGCCAAAGTGGGATGCATATATCTCCCAAGCCACTAGAGATGCTAACGCTGTGACTACCTCGCGCATCTTAGCCTCCCCTGGAATGTTTATTAAGGTTTGTTTAGGTGCTGCGGTTTGTGTTCTGATTCTGGCTCGCGAGTCGGGTAGTGCGATGTATCTATTCCGGTCTCTCCGATGAGCTCGTTTTCGTAGCTAAGCACATCTGAACCGAAAGACTTGCTATTCTCAGACATTAATATACTGTCAGGTTTGCCCTTGGCTGGCCTGACCAAAGCACTCATCCGCAATCCACCAGCTTTCTCTATCCATCAGCACGTAGAATTGACCCTCTTCTCAATCATCCATTATCAAAATGCGTGCCGCCGCCTTCATCGCCACATGTTTCCTTACTGCGAGGTTCGTTTATATTTAACCCAGCTTTATTTGACCCCGACATGGCTAACAATGGACATTGATTTACAGCGCTGCAGCCCAGACAATCTATTGCTGCACCTCCAACGAGATTGACCAGGTTGTGCTGGAGAAAGATGAGACAAATGTCTGCTGCCAGAGTTCTGGAGGCAGGATTGAAAATGTAAGCTAATGGAGACTACACTTTCGCCTTTCATTTGCAACTTGAAATGGGGACTGACTTTATGTGACTATCAGGACGAGTGCGTGCTAGACGTAGGCCTCTTCGGTTTCAGCCAATGCTGTCGCCAGCAGACCACGTCCACCTGCAACTTCTGATATACAATGATTGCAAAGGTCGGTAGCCGAACGATCAAGGCGTCGTTATGAATATATGACGAAGAATGCAGGAGTATCTCTCCACGATTGCTTCACTTTGTTAAAAGCAAAGGGGTCATTCATTGCTTCATCAGTTTGAATTGAAATTGGATATTTGCACCCGCAAAACGGAGGGTACACCGGTACCTACGCTAATAACAATCTACACACCCACCACACACCCACGATACACCGTTAGCTCGTTCGTTTATCCATATGAGTATATTAGGTCTGCGGGTGTGCGAGGTCTGGGTGTGTATAAGTGCGTGTGGTGGATATAAGAATCAGCCGTGGGCAAGCAAGTTATGTACGGGTGTACCATCCAATTTTGCGGGGGCGAATATACGATTTCTTAGAATTGCCATTTTCTTGTTCTCTAGATTATAAATCTATACTTTGACCCTGTTGATTGTGCCCATGGATAATGAATGAGTCAAAGTGGGTTGTAAAACCCTACTCGAACGGAATTGCAGATAATTTTGCATACAGCACGATTTCACATGGACTTCGTGATCTTCCTGATCTATCTTCTTCAACTTCTTCAATAAAGCGAGGCGCTTGTTGTCAGTTGTTACTGTATACCTAATGTACTCCGATGCGCTAGAGCTGGCTTTGCGATCGGTCAAATGAATTAGGTAATCACAATAGATAACACAACTGTTCTTGCCGAGGATCTCTTTCCACTTGAACCAATTACACTGGCAGCTGTGGATCTCTGATCCATGCCAGTACAGAGCTCGATGGGGGTAGCTTAGTCGGTTGACACGTTGGATCTGCAAGGGAAAGGAGATCTTGCTCAGTAAAGACGGCTGACTGGCTACCTAAGAGAGGCCATGATCCTTCGCGCCTACCACACAAAGGTCTCAGCCGCACACTATAAAGGCAACGGTCCAGTCAAATTGCGTGATCGAAAACATGTTTAAGACAGGGCGTAAGCAAGTCATTTAACAAGCACTTGTGGGTCCAGCTGCGACTTGGAAATGCTATATGAATCCCTGGAGTCTCCCAAAGCCTCACAGTTAAGACACGATCCCTCCAGGTGCACTTTATATAGATCGCCACTGCTTTCAAGATTACCACCTCATTCACGGCTTTGAATCAAGTCAACCGCGTGGGCACTGTTCTTTTCTTGCTAATGACTCCAGATACGGACCGCAGACGTTTTGGAAGCCGTTCGCACTACCACTTTGGAAGTCTCAAGATCAGCATAGGTTCAGTGGCGAAGCAAGTGTGTGGCCTTTTATTCAGCTCTTGGACGAATACCCTTTTGCTCTGTGTTCCGACGGGTATTGCTGTCAATGCCGTATCTACCTCTGCAATTGCGATTCTGGTTGTCAATTTCTTGGCAGCTGTAGGACTTCTGAGTCTAGGAGATGCCATTCTCAGAGGTATCACGGCGAGAATTGGCACAAAATATGGCTTCCTGCTCTATATATCCGCCAGGTACGTGAGTGCCAGATCTAGTCTACCGCTTACACTAACAACCAGGAGCAGCAACTTGATGCAGGCGATATCTGGCATCGTTTTGATTCTCAAAGGCGAAATCATGATGATGCAAATGTCTTTAATAGGGACTCTGCAAGCCAATCTATTGCTGCTCCCTGCTCTGTCGGTGTTTTACGCCACCCTGCGACAGAAAGTATGGTCCATGAATCTGGTATTACCAAGAAATACACTTTGCTGCTATTCTTGGCGACTGGAGGATTGGTTGCACCAACAGTGTTCGACTTAGAAACGACCTTGCCCATGGCTTCTACAGCGGGCTTGTCCCGGGGTACTTCCGTCTTGCTGATGATCGCATACGGAGGATATCTGTTCTTTCAATTATCGACACACAAGACATTCTTTGAGCTTGATCAGTCGATTAAGCATTGCCCCACCCAAAGAAGTAACGCCCGCGCCATGGAGGATGGAATGCTCGAGAACAGTTCTACGCCAGAAGAATATGTAAGCAAAACAGGGGAACTCTCAATCTGGACAGCATTGTTTATGTTCATCGCAACGACGGCTCTTCTCTATTTCTGCGTCGACTTCGTTGTCAACAGTGTTCAGGAAGTCAGGGAGGTCCATGATTTCCCAAGCCTCGCCTTCAGTGGTTACATCCTGATCCCTATCCTCAATTGCGACTTAGGAGCAATTGAGCAGGTAGAGCTGTCAATGGATTCAGTCTTAACGTTCACATTTGACAAATCCCTACAGTTGGCTTTATTTTTCTCTCCCTTCCTGGTCATGGTGGCTTGGGGTGCAGGATTCGATGACGCAAGCTTATCTTTCGACATACTAGCAGTGACAACGCTGTTTACGTCTGTTTATTTGGTGAACGCTCTTTCTACTCTGGGACAGTTCAACTGGTCAGTGGCTTTTCTGCATTTCCTGATTGAGCCGCAAACTTCCTATCATACTCGGGAGGGGTGCTGACAATGAAAAAATGACAGGCTGCATGGAATAATGATGATGGCACTTTACGCCATTTTGTCTATTGCTGTATCATACTATCCAGTTCAAACGAATAAATGAAACAACACTGCACCGAGTCGAACCGATATTGTCTAAATATAGTGTGCTTCAAAAGTAGTGAAACGCCAAATAATTCCACCGGAAACTAAAAAGCAGTCTTTTGATACTCGAAAGATGACGGGAAACATTCTCCATTCCAAAATCTATGCCGAGCAACCCAAAAATAGAACGAATGAGTAAATGACTCCCGCAATGGAAGATCTTTGTGAGATGCTATCTCGGGAGAGTGTGTTGCGATGTATCTCACAAAAATAGCTGTCCCATATGTACGGATGACTACATCATAATTGGCTTTAACGCGATAAACAACAACAGAATTCAGAAAAATGCTGAAAACGTCTTGTTGTTGACTCAAGTTCATGGAGATGCCTTCTGAGGCGGAGTAGGTTTCTGTCTATTGCTGTCAAACTTCCAGGTACGAGTGAGAATTCGTCGCTGCCAACGCTTGAATCCACATGAAAGGTCTATCCGAGTCTGCTAGGATCTAGCAAATTGGGGTCTGGTCAACAATCTCACGATATTTATTTTTCGTAGGACACGCTCAACCAAGATTTGGCCCATACTCAACGCATTGGCATGAGAGGCGTGTACGTCGATAGATGCGCAACCATTCTGTGCAAATAAGCATTGGACACGTGAGTAAAATGGGTGTCATGGCTAATTCTAGCATCGTACACAATTCTGGTTCTTATTCTCCAAGCCGTCCCTTGGGCTGCGAGTCTAGGAGGATGCCTCCTGAGCGGAAGAGAAATTATGAAAGCTTCCAGTCGCGCGTGGATAAACGGACTTTATGTGTGCGGGGCCGTCAGTGTCCTTTACCACCTCGTTCAAGTCGGTCGAGGATGTTACCTCATCGTAAGGCACTCCCCAGCCACCCCCTCCAGGCGTGTGAATGACACAACGATCCCCAGTCTTCATGTTGATCTGGCCTCTCGACCCAATGTTAACCCATCTCTCGCTACCATCTTCCAGCTTCTGCACCCAATAATTGGCGCCGCTCTCCCCGGCCTCTCCACCGTGCATACCGAACGGCCGGTGGACCCTCCGTTCCGAGATGATGCCGAACGTCAGCGGGTAGCGGCACTCCCAATCGCGCACAACACCGCATCCGCCGTTAAACCGCCCCTTGCCGCCGCTGCCTTTGCGGATGGAGAATTCGCGCAGCAGCACGGGGTAGCGCTTCTCGATAATCTCGACGTCTGTGGTTCGCGTGTTGGTCATATGGACCTGCACGCCCGAGGCGCCGTGCCAAGTCGGCCCTGCGCCCTCACCACCGCAGATAGTCTCGCCGTAGCCAAAGGCGAACCCACCGCTATCATCAAGCTGATTGGCTGTGGCTTCCTCAGCACCTGGCTCCAAGCAGTTGCCAAAGAAGCCGAAGCAGTTCATGCATCCCTGGGAGGCGGCGGCGGCTTGGAAGGCTTTGAGCAGGAGGTCAACGAGTCGTTGTGAGGTGAGAGTGTTCCCGCAACAGACTGCGGCTTTGGAAGAAGGGTTGAGGAAGGCGTTCTTTGGAAGGATGACTTTGGTCGGAGCCAAGCAGCCTTGATTTAGGGGAATGTCAGAGCCGATGAGGAGGCGCAGTGTGTAGATCAAAGCCGAGTACGTGATAGCAGGTGGAGCATTCATGTTGGAAAGCATCTCACACGAGGTGCCTGTAAAGTCCAGAGTCGCGAACCCTGTCTCATCAATGCTTATTGCAACCTTCATCATCGAACCGTTGTCCAAATAATCTGTTGCTGTCAGAGGGTTGGATCCGAAGCGTCGGTACGCTGACTTGAGGTATTCTCGAACAGCAAGCTCGGCGTTTTCTTGGATCTTCTTCATGTAGAAATGAACGACTGGACGGCTGTACTCTTTCATCAAGTCCTTGATCAAGTTGCTCCCTTTGGTGTTGGCAGCGACCTGGGCCTTGAGGTCCGACAGGTTGTCGCCAAGGTTTCTGGAGCCGCTGCAACCGGGAAAATTGCCCGGCTCGAGGAGAATAGCTGTGATGCCCTCTTCGTCAAAGTGGCCGTCCCTCACGAGGAAGAATGACTTGATTGAGGCACCCTCTTGCCAGAGCTCAACAGAGTCGCTGTTCTCAGAATTAGCCTTATTCTTCTAATAGAGGACTGCTATATCGAACTTACGGTGGCATGGAGTTGCCTCTATATCCGCCAATGTTTAGGTGGTGACCTCTTGATGCAGTGTAGAAGCAAATTGTCTTGCCGTCCTCATCGAACACCGGTGAGATGACGGTTATGTCTGCCCAAGACCTTGTCAGCATCGCTGTTCGAAAGTGCCAGTGGATCGTCATCAACAATAAAAGAAGCGTCGTACCTGGTAAGTGTGTCCCTCCAGATTCCGGGTGGTTCGAAACAAGCACATCACCCGGTTTCAGTTTTCCGCGGTGTAGCTGATGCTGGTATTTCACCGCGTAGCTCATGCTTCCGAGATGCACCGGCACATGCGGTGCGTTGGCCACCAGCTCACCATCCGGGCTAAAGATGGCGCATGAGAAGTCTAATCGCTCCTTGATATTGAGAGAGATGCTTGTCTTTTGGAGTGTCCTGCCCATCTCCTCAGCTATTCCCATAAACCTGTGCCCAAATATACTGAGCTTGATAGGATCGACAACCAGCTCGCCGCTACTAATGTCTCGAGATCCTTCTTGGGTTAGGTCGACAACAACGTGAGACGTGAGCACCTTGGCTTGTGCTCCGGGTACCACGATGATTGTCTGAGTCTTATCGATGATGACGGCCGGTCCGGGAATCATACTCCCAGCATTCAGGTCATCGAGACGGAATACTTTGGTCTGTTGGCGGCCGCCATCTGCGAAATAGACTTCTTTCTGTCAAGTTCTTAGCTGCCTGATAAGGTCTGCGAGGTTTGTGGGCGTTTAATCGTACCATCATATCGACATTTTTTGACTGGTCTTGGAAGTCAAGGTCCCTCAATTCTTGAATCAAAGTGTCACTGTCTTTAGTAACCTCCCCACTCTTTCCGATTCCACGGACGCGGACATCGTCTACCAGAACTCTCCTTGACCGCGGGAAAGTGAAGGATAGCTCTCGATAATGTTCCTTCTCCAGAGCAGACAGCCAATCGCCATCCGTGGGGCGAATAATCATGAAGTTGGTGTCGGTGCCGTGATATCGTAGGTTCAAGTACTCCTCATGTACTATTGATGAGGTCGTGATTCCCTGAGCAAGCAAGCCATCAGACGCGCGTTGCCTCAGAATGCTAAACTTCTCCTCCAGTCGCACTAATGCGTCTTCTCCTAGGGTTTCTGAGCTAGGCTCTCTTGCCTCCTGTACGACCTCTGCGAGAGCCATCCCATAGGCCGAAAGAATGCTTGAGTATTTGTGCATGACGACCCGGCGGATTCCCAGCTTGGCTGCAATCTCACAGGCGTGTTGCCCACCGGCTCCACCAAAGGTAGCCAGATTGTGTTGAGCGGTCTCGAATCCTCGAGCTTCGGTCAGAGCTCGAATTGGACGGCACATTGACTCGTTTGCAACGTCAATGAATCCATGGGCGACCTCTTCCGGTGTCATCGATCTTCCCGCGTCGACATTGATCTTCGCTGTGATCTCTTTGAACTTCTGCGCCACGATATGGGAATCAAGTGGGAGGTTCTCTTCGGGACCGAAGATGGCAGGGAAGTATTCCGGGACCAGTCTCCCCAGGCTGTTTGGTATCAGTCACAAGTTCGTGTACTTGAGGTTCCGAATTTGACTCACAAGAGGTTGGCGTCGGTAACAGTCAGCGGGCCGCCTTTGCGATAGGAAGCCGGGCCTGGATGTGCTCCAGCACTCTGTGCAAGTCAGTTAAGCAATCTGTTGTGGTTCTCGGGTCAGACGCACTTCTGGGCCAACTTTGAACATTCCGTTCTTCCAGAAGAGCATGCTTCCTCCTCCTGCTGCAACAGTGTTGATATCTAATTGAGGACTTTGGATCGATACGCCAGCCGTGACAGTCTCAAAGACAAGCTCGAAGGATCCGCCGTACCGGCTGACATCTGTAGATGTTCCGCCCATGTCAAAGCCGACAACGGGAGACTGACCATCGTAAGAAGTCCGCGCGTGTCCCACAACACCACCTAAAGATCGCCCGGGTATCAGTAAGACCCTGAACGCGGACATGGTGAAAGATGAACAAACCTGCCGGACCACTCAGGATACCCCGAAGGCCATTGAAGTTCTTGTGACTGACAAGCCCGCCATCGCTCTGCATAAACTCGCAAGAGATTCCGTCAAGGTTACCGCCGTCAAAGCCTCGGGCAAAACCATCCACGTACTGGACAATCTCTGGAGTCAGGTAGGCGTCTGCCGAGGCTGAGCTGCCGCGTGATATCATTTTGATCATGTTTGCTCCAACCTCTGAAGAAATCGAGACATGTTTAAAGCCTAAGCCCTTGGCGATTTCTGCGATCCTCTCTTCATGCTTGGGGTACAGATACGAATGCACGAGGCAGACCGCCAAAGTGTCAATCCCTTTAGCCTTCAGCGTCTCGAGCTTTGTGGTGACTTCTGTCTCGTCCAAGGGTTGCAAGATCCGCAGGATATCCCCGGTGATGCCCTTGACAAATAGGCCAGGTAGTTCTTTTGGAGCCGGACGCGAGTTGGTCGTGTCTTCATCAAAACACTCCACAGTAATGCGCTCTGAGATCTCCACAACTTCTGAATAAAGCAGCTCCGGCTTTCTGATGCCAAGTTCAAACAGCTTTGGCCTGGATTGGTGACCAATCTCAATCAGATCACCGAAGCCCTTGCTAACAATGAAGGCATGACGTCTTCCTTTTCTCTCGAGCAATGCTGTTGTAAAACATTAATTAGATATTAGTGCTACCAAGGGATTTGGGGCACCAGCACAGTACCATTTGTTGCGACTGTCGTTCCCATACGTATTGAATGGATGAGATCCTTCGGTATGGGGCTTCGGCGACTGATCTCCTGCCCAGAGACGATCTCGAGCACCCTTCGAATTCCTTCGGAGGGAGCATCGTCGTAATTATCCGGGTCGACCGAAAGCAGCTTCAGGACGATATCCTTCTGTCCTGGAACCGAGGCCCAAACATCTGTGAATGTACCACCACGATCTCACCCTCTGTGAGTTGCAGTTCACCAGAGATTCGGGCTGATAACCGCGTACCTATGGCAAATTTGATGCTTTTAGGTGGCACCGACACTATGCCAGCTGAGCCTCCCATATTTCTTGACAATCAATAACCTGCCTCAAATCGGTATGGGTGATGATAACAATCAAGGTAGCACAAAAGCATACGGCCATTCACAGTCGAATCACAACTCACAGGTTTGGCAAAACACTTATGTACTCAATGTGATCTCAAATTTCCTAATAGCCCATGTGAATCTGTGGCCAAGAGTGTTGGCTGCTGCCCTCCCACTCCGTGATCGCTGTGGTGCCGGCACCCATGATCGTTGCCCCGAATCGATCTACACACCCCAAGTTACACTACAGGACACTATCCGGTTGTCGCAGTACATGCATGGTAACGACCCGGGTAATTGCTGACATTGCAGTCAGGCATCGGATTCTATAGGTCATTGGAGGCTTACACTGGGATGCGATTCCGACTCGAGTGGTTGCTGGACTGACCGGTAACTTGCTTGATTGGCCGCAAGTAGTGATCGCTGCATGCATCTCGCGAACAGAAATCAAGGCGCAGATAAGTGATTGAGACCTGCATTGCCGGCTTCGGTTACAGACAATGTTGATTCGAATATATCGGAGCTGGCAATGCAGGTCTTTTCCTTATCTGTGCCTGGCGTTGCCTATCAGCCCCAAGATACCTAGGTATTGTTGCTTTCAGCGCTGACAAGGTCCTAATCTCTGAGTCTCCATAACGCAAGATGACGCTTGGCATGGTTCACAAAAGGAGTGCCCGGTTTCTCAAACAAGAAAACCGACAGTCTCGTGTGTACGACCCCGAAGACTCGCGTATGAATAATGCCAAGGTACGACTAGGAGTCTGATATGACGACCCCTCCTTATCTTATTCGACATGTTTAAATGGATCCTCCTCTGATAGCCCTGAAGATGAGACCCAGAATGGGATCGTGCAACGTAAGCTCGGTACTTGTCCCGGGTGAGATATCTAGACCAGATCCCATTACCTTACTGGCTTCTGCCCAGTCGAGGCATAACTCAACTTATCCTCATTCCTACCATTGGGGTGACCGCTCGCGATCATGGCTCCTCCTTCGCCAAGCTCCACGGATGTGCCGAAAGGTATGCCTCAGGATAAGAGTGAAACCGCAGTATATCCCGTGCTCTCATATTCACAGGGCGAAGTCCAAGATGGTAGCGGGTCTAAGATTCCCGAGGAGGCCACTGATGATGCCGCCAAATACTTGAACGACACTCGGGCTGAGCAATTCCAACCCTTGACTCCGGAAAGAGAGAAGCGACTCCGAAAGAAGATTGATTCTTGGATGATTCCTTTGGTAAGTTCTGGACACTGTTGAGATCTCTGTTTGAGCCCCATGGCACAAATTGATAGTAGCTGACTCGATGTAGCTTCTTTTTACCGCGACGCTAGGGGCCGTAGACAAGGTCGAAATCGGAACTGCCTCGCTCTACGGTTTCCAAGAAGACAATAACATGCATGGGCAGCAATACAGTTGGCTTGGAAGCATCCTGCCTCTTGGCGTAGGTCCCTTGGCCTAAATTATAGGGAAGCAGCTAACACGTGAACAGCAACTGTGCGGCTATGTGGTGACCACGTGGCTTGTCCATCGATTTCCGCCAGGGAAACTTCTTTGCAGTGCGTCTTTACTGTGGTCGATAATCACCATGTTGTATGCCGTCTGCCATAGTTGGGCAGGCTTCATGGCACTTCGATTCTTCATGGGCTTCGTGGAATCTGCGATCGCTCCGAGCCTGACTATGCTCGTGGTCAGCTTTTACAAAAAGCAGGAGCAACCTCAGAGAAACGCCAGTAAGACTGAATTTAGGCGAAATGGATTTACCCGATGTGCCCTCGGCTGATGAGATTTATAGTCATATTTGCGTACTTTTCATCAATTTTCAATGGTTTCTTCGCCTGGGTGGTTGGCTATATTCCTGACTCGGCGCCTCTCAAAAAATGGCAGTACCTCTATCTCATCACAGGGTCTATCAATGTCCTCTACTCACTTTTCCTCTGCCTCGTGCTCCCGGACAGCCCGATGAACGCTCGCTTCCTCACAGCAGAAGAGAAGTTCTGGGCCGTGGAGCGGCTTGCGTCAAACAGAACCGGCATTTCGAACAGAGTGTGGAAATGGGATCAAGTTCGGGAGGCCCTCTTGGACGTAAGGATCTGGTTGATATTCTTTTTTAACATCGCCATCAACATCCCCAACGGCGGACTGCAGGCCTTCGGGACAATCATCATCTCCGACCTCGGTTTCAGCAATCTCAAAGCGAGCTTACTCACTATGCCGTTTGGCATCGTAGCTACTTTTGGCGCTTGGTTCTTCAGCTATATCGCCAGCCTGACCAACCGAAGGACTTTCGTTGCTTGCGCTGCGCTGCTGCTGCCAATTCTTGGCACGGCGCTCGTGTACGGGCTTCCGAAGTCAAGCGTGGCTGGACAACTAGTCGGCCTGTACTTCATGTATTTCTATTGGCGTGAGCATCGACCCGAATTCCGCGGGCATTTTGATGGTTGGCTGACCTATATTAGCACCCTACGTGGTTGGAATCTCCCTTCCCCAGGCCAATACAGCTGGCCAAACCAAGAAGTCGGTAGCCTTCAGTCTTGTGACCATAGGCTATGCCGCTGGAAATCTCATTGGGCCCCAGACGTTCATTTCCAACGATGCTCCGAAGTATACGAGGGGAGTGATCGCGATGTTGGTCTCGTATTGTGCTTCTATGGCACTTCTTGTACTATACTACATTAATGTCTATGTCGAGAACAAGCGCAGGGACAAGAAGTATGGCAAGCCGGAGGAACTTCGTGACGTGGTGGAGGGTTTTGCCGACGTCACGGACAGGAAGCAAGATGGATTCAGGTACACATATTAGTCGTAATATGAGCTACTATTAGAAGGACATCCGTAGAGACTCCAGCTCCTTTCGCTTCATCCCCGAGCCTCTACCTAACCATTTTGAGCTGCAGGTCTAATGCTTGTAGCATACAACGATGTGGCCCAGCTGGTGAGGCGCGCTGCTCCTCCATTCGTCATGATCTATCTCTTTCGACACTGAATGGCCCAACTCTTCACTGCGTCCATGGTTTCACCAGCTGTGGCCATTGCCGAGATTGACTCCCCGCCCCAGTCGACTCATCCAATCTTCAGTGTCTTCTGCTTATTACGTTGACGTCACCAATTTTCCCCACCATGTTACTCTAGATGCGTCCGCAATAGACTTGGAGTTTAACACGTCACCAGACTCTCTGAACCACTCAGAAAATTCCAAGTGAACTCAGTGCTTTGCTTTTACTGTCTTAATCGATTGTACGAAAAGAGAAAAGCCGTCACGGCATAATCAAGTTAAACTCTACCTGATTAGGGCGTGTTGTTTGGGCGTGCCGAGACATCGGCATAGGGTGTACTCATTAGCGTCACATCAAAGTGGAGTCCTAAGAGACAAAGATGGACGAGGGCCGGAAGCTGCACATCGTTATTGTGAGTATTTCTGACAACACGCGCATGAGATCGTCAATGCTCAAACCGTGATCAGGTAGGAGGGTCGCTGGGAGGCCTCGCAACTGGCCTGGCGCTGAAGAGTCTGGGACACGACATAACCATACTAGAGCGAAACCCGACACCTCTTCTTCAAGATCAAGGCGCTGGCATAGTGGCTGGAGGAGATACTCTCAGCTTTCTCAAGACCTATATACGATGTGATAGACCCATGGCAGTCAGCTCCCACAAGAGGCTTTACCTCAACAAGGAAGGCAACGTCATCCACACCGAGGAGATGGAACAGAACATGACATCAGTAAAAGCTCCCTATCCCATTGAGGTTCTTGGTTTTTTTCTGACCGGCAGCAGTGGGACTTGACATACAATATCATGCGGGCCAACTATGACTACACCAAGAGTGACTATTGTGAAACGCCTTCACCTCTACCGAATGAGAGCAAAGCAGTACACCTGCACGACCGAAAGGTCACAGGATTCAAAGCGGAAGGCAACGGCATTCGTGTGGACTGGGAATCTGGTGACGGAGAGAAAGGCAGCATCGCGGCTGACTATTTGATCGGTGCGGACGGACCCAGCTCTACGATCCGCAAAATACTTGAGCCCGAGGTCCAGCGCAAATTCACGGGCTATTGCGCCTTGAGAGGCACGGTACCTGAGAACGAGGTCACGCAAGAAACTAAAGAGGCGTTCAGCGAGCGGTTTACCTTCTTCCACGCCAGCGGGATCCAGATCCTGGCGTACCTGATCCCGGGAAAGAACGGCACCACCGAGCCAGGCCAGCGCCTCGTGAACTTCGTGTACTACACCAATTTCCCCGAGGGGTCAGACGAGCTCGAGGAGATCATGACGGACAAGAACGGCCAGCGCAGGCATATCACGATGCCGCCTGGGATGATGCCGTCGGCAGCCTGGGAGAAGCAGAAGCAGATCGCGCGGGACAGGCTCCCGCCGCAGTTCGCAGAGATCGTATGTAAAACGAAACAGCCCTTTGTCCAGGCAATCACGGACGTGATCACGCCCACGAACGAGTACATGGACGGCAAGGTCATCTTGGTGGGAGATGCCCTCGCGGGGTTCCGACCGCATACCGTAGCGTCGACCTCGCAAGCTTGCTTCGATGCGATGGTTCTCGCCGACTACTTGGGAGGCAAAATCTCGCACGATGATTGGAAGAAGCAGACTTTGGGATTCGCTAGACTGATACAGAAGAGAGGTGTAGATATGGGTAACCGGAGTCAGTTCAAGGAGCTGCCGCTTGAGGAGCATATCCGCGATCGAAATGTTGCTAGCACGCCGAGAGATATGGAGGTGTTTCCAGATTGGGCAACAAAAATCTGAGAAGGGGCTATTGGACCTCATCTGACTCTGAGAGAATGGGTGAGAATAGCCTTTATTACATCCTCTTTGCAACTACAGGTGGGCTCGTTCTTAATCCGTATACACACGAGGTTGTATGCGGTCCCTTCATACAGTAATAAACGCTCAAAGACGTACGGAGATACATCTAATGAATGTCTCAGAATCGTTCTCCAAATCTAAGCACCAAGAATAGCATCACCGAGCGCCAGAGCCTCAAGGCCAGAAAGTGGAGTGACTGAACTTGTTACTCTCTCAGTCTTATATGTACCGGCATGCCGTCTTTCGGGTGAACAATGCTAGTGCTGATATGATACAAGCGCTGCCCGTCTACAGTCTGCCAAGGTGTAGCTTTTGAGCCCCTAGAGTAAAGTCAGTCACTGAACCACAAGCATATGATAAAGTATCTTCAGGGCCCGATTTCGCACCTTTCCTTGTCCCACTTGTCCCAAGCTTCTTGAATATCAAACGTTCGAGCTGTGAGAACCAGCACAAGCTTCAATTCTATCAGGGCCAGCTCCATTCCGATGCAGTTACGCGGCCCAAGAGAAAACGGCACCCAAGTATTGGCGGTCGGGTGCATTGAGGCATCGGATGATGTCCAGCGTTCGGGCAGAAAATCTTTAGGTCTCTGCCAGTACTTCGGGTGGCGCTGGATTCCGGGCGGTGATACCCAAAGTCCAAAGCCTTCCATTGGATACGTGGCCGAGGGATCGGTACTCGTCAGGCAGAATCCAGGGGATGGCTCACGCACGGTTGCTGCCAAAGGGCATAGCCGTAGGGTTTCTTTGATTACGGCCAAGGTGTATGGCAACGATTGTAAGAGATGGGGAGATGTGGTCAATACCTGGGAAGCCTCGTTCACCTCCAGGCCAAGTACCGCATCATGTTCGGCTCGGAGCTTTTCCATACAGATTGGGTTGTCCTGTAGTAGTTTCATCATGAAGCATATCGTAGAACTGGTAGTATCATGGCCGGCAAATAGAAAGACTTTCAAGTTGGCGATGAGTCTGTCTACAAACTCGGTGGTTAGTTTCTGCTTTGAAGCATTCGGCTCGTCGGGATTGACGTGTTTGATGGCGAGATCGACAATGGTCTTCTTCTGAATGTTCTCAGTGCTCGATTCGAGCTTTCTCTGTATCTGTGGGAGCAGAAAGTCGCGCATGGTCCTGTTGTTGCGAATCACTGAGGCGCGGTGCCAGGGCATGCGGCCCACTATCGCTGCTTGCGCAGGGTTCGTCACCATCCCCATCAAACGCAGCTGATCCATTAGAGCGCTTTTTAGGCTGCTTTCCGATTCGCGGGTTTGTTCATGCAGGCGGGTGTCGCTACATGTAATCAGCACACGAGCACAAGCTTGGTGTTAAAGTGGGACAGCCAAGTGGGCTTGCTTTAAGAAAAAGACACAACTGCAGGAGAGAATATCGGGTTTTTTCATGCGTGATGTTCAGGCCTATGGATGCGACGCCCTCTGGGGAGTGACTTACAGTGCTGCCCGACAAATGACATCAAACGTCAGATTTGTCGTTCTTTTCTCCAGTTGGAACACCGAGCCCCAAGCTCCACCCTTGCCAGCCAGTTCTTTGAGACCTTCAACGAATACTTTGACCTCTTCAATTACTTCAGGCAAAATGGCGGTCAGGTTTCTCTGGCTGAACCCAGGACTGAAGCGGGAGCGCCAGGTTTTCCAAATCTGTCCCTCTGTACAGACAATATCAATGCCCGACGTCAGGGGCCCAAGGAACTTCGTGAATCCGGGAATTTTTGGCAGGCTTTGGATTATCGTGAATTGGGATGCAACAACTGGGTCATTTACCATGGCCAAAGATTCGGCAACTGGCCAGAGGTCCAAATACACGACCGGAGGTGGGTAATCCAAGCCGGGAAAATAATTCTTGCAATTTTCGGCAAGCCAAGTATGGAACATGTAGATGTTGACATCCGGAGGATGTGTCTTTCGGAAGTCGGCAAAAATAGATAAATGACCGAATAATAGTGAATGGGGCAGGATTGGCTATTCTCAGTCAGTTGAGGGACATCAGACAGCAAGCAACGTTCGCGTGAGACGGCACTCACAAGTCCCTGCGCCTGCAAAGCCCTCACTCTTGATCGATGGACATAGGCTTGGTAAAGAAATCTTGTCAGTGCAATCGCTAATATGACTATGACCCCCTTGATGACTGGTGACATCATTGAAGTAAACGCCATGTCGTCTTGAGGTTGTGACAATCGACGCTGCAAAAGTGAGCTTCTGGACAAGTGTAGTTTAAGAAAACTTGAATTCCTCCCGGATGTGAATGCGATGTTGTCACAGTCTCGACCGGTGAGTTTGAGGGTTGCAGTGATCAGATTAAATCCTCCGCCCAATCCGGACGCAACCTTGGGTGAAAGCAAGAACTTGAGGAAGCTTGGGGTTCGACTGAGCCAGGGCTCGAAGGTGGGGGATGACAAGGAATATAGCGTTCCGACCGCAAATGTGGCCAGGATTCAGCTTCGGCGGTGGCTGCAGCCAACGGGCGTGTTGGTGCCGACATGCCGTGCACTTTAAGGTGTTGACACTGCAAGTCACAATCATTAATCAATTCCTTCGGTTCCTGCGTCCGTTTGAAGGGTTGAAAAGCAGCGCTCAGCCGAGGATGCGGCATTGCACCAGTTCATCCAACGGACTTGAACTACGACCAGAATGCAATAACCCCGGCCTCACGTGCGTTTGAGGCCTACTAGGTGTATTAATTGGACCGAAACCCGCAGCGAATTCATGTACCCAGGCCCAACACCCAAACCCAATACCTGGACCCACACATCTAGGTATAGGTCCGTGATTTATGTACTGGTGCAACCTCCTTTTCTGTGGGTGCAAATATTCGATTTCATAATGTAGACGGAAAACCTCCGTAAGGAATGCTGAACCAGTTTTAAGGTGTGTGTACAAACGCTTCATTCCCTCTTAATCGATCAGCTGCAGGATTATGCTATCATGTCTGTCTTCACGCTGTTCGAATGCGCCCAAGGGCGCACGGTACTGGCTTTGAAAGTTCCGGAGTGTATATACCGGAGTGAGGAAGATTTGACTTGGAGTTTCATCCTGATTGTTCTCACATTGGGAAGATGAGTTCCAAGGCCTTGGATCTTGGACAGCCGCAAGACCTCGCATTTCCTCTAAGGCCTAGCATTGTGGAACAGACTCAAGATCCGTTGGGTTTATCTGTTTGCACAGGCCTCCAACCAGATTGTATGCAACGTTTTGAATGGCAATTTTCTGCCAAATATGGTCTGGACTGTTGGTAAGAATCAAGAAAAGAAAGGCTTCACTGCTACCTGCCCAGCATGCCTGTAGCATGCGTCCCCCTGACCGGTATTAGCAACTCTGATGAGATCAAACACTGGAATGGATGGACTGTAAAGAAAATTGTACACATGTAGTCACCGGTCAGTTAACGAGCGGACCGGAAACTAGTTCCATCGCCCTGCCATCAGCTGACGACTGAACCGCCATGCCGAACGCTACCTAGGTAGCTACAGAAGCGCCCACGGTTTTGGCCAGTTTCTGCCCGGTGCTAGAGGCTCACTTGTTGAAATAATAATTGATATTGCTTCAACAAGCATTATAACCCAAGTACATAAATGCAAACCTCCTCCACCCCATACATCAAGGTTTACTCAACGAACAATCAATTCCCGATAATTCTGCCACATCACAAACATCAGTATCACTCATCAAATCTTTGACCCCCTAATCTGCGTCTCGAAGACATACATGTCTCAATGACGGAAGCCAGACGGAACCACTACGGCACTCCGTGCCAGTTTCGCACGGTCACCCACGGACAACTCGAACGTTTCGACAACAAGCCTCCGCCACGGTCCCTAGAAGAGCCGTCAACTGTCAAGACCGCAGGAGCAATTCAATCTGTTGCCAAAATCGGATCCGAGGCTGACAAGGATTCAGCAGCAACACGGGCAGCCGTGAAGGACGACACATGGAGCCCCGACCAATGGGGAGGCTGGGACGGACACGTCACAGAGTTTGATGCCAGGACGATGTACTTAGGATAGGCGTAAATCCCTTGAACAATACTCAGTTTTCCATTCGATAATGACACATCGGAGATCACTTTCCTTGGAAGTTCACAAAGCAAGGACCCGCTGCTATCTAGCATTGAATTCTAGATATCTCTTCGACGATTCTACAGCCCTGGTTTCAACACAACGCAACCTTACCGGTGATACCTGCTCCCTCACCCGAAATTCAAATACCACGATGCGTGACACTGGCCGAAAGGATCTTCTTAGTGGTCTAAAACCTCCCAGAGAGAGGGTTGTCAGTGATATTAATGACAAAATTGACATGGCAGCCCCAAGTCCTACTAAGGACGATTCCGTCGAGGCTGGCCATGACAACAGATAGGGAACATGTTGGCACTAATGTAAACAGCTAGACTCAAGACGAAAATACATTAGTTTTTTAATCGAAGTGTATGGCCTGATTATTATGAAGTTCACCACCATGAATCAGTCAGCGAAGGTGCAACCGGACTGCGACCCCGACCACGCCCTCGTCCCACGCCTGTAGTCGATGCCGGTTGCGCATCCTGTCGTTGTTGCATCCACATCCTCCTACTCTCCTCACATATTTGCCTAGGTGTCTTCCCGGCCTGGTTAGGCTGATCTAACAGGGACTGTCCGCTATCTGGTGTGAGCGCCCTCATCATCGCATCTTGCGACTGGATGCGGTCTCCGATGGACTGGCCTCGTGCGAAATATCTTTGCTCCGCCGCCAGATGCAATGGTGTGTTTCCCTGTGCATTTACAGCATGAAGAAGATTATATCTGGTGCTTTCCTCGTTCTCAGTGCCTGCTTCATCGAGAAAGAAGCACACCGTCTCTAGGTGTTGCGCCGATCGCGCCGCGAGATGCAGCACCGTGTCTCCGTCGTCGTCCTGACCGCCAATATCGGCTCCGTGAGCCAGGAGAAGCTTGCACAAGGCCATCATGCTGCTGCTAGGCCGCGCTGCGTGTGCGGAAACCAGGCAGTGCAGTGGACTCTGTCCGTTCACACCGCGTGTGTCCGCGCGTGCGCCTTTCTCACAGAGAAGCTTTACAACCCGGCAGCTTATATTGGATTCGCCAGTGCTGCTACGTACGGCATAGTGCAGTGGTGTATCGCCCCATGCGTCTGGGCCGCTGACCGTGTCGGTAGGATAGTCAGCCAGAAGCAGTTCCATGGTGTGCAAAATGTCTTCTGAGGTGGTCTTGATATCGCCCCGGAGTCCCCCGGCCGCCCAATGGAGGGGCGAGCGGCCGTGACTGTCCTTGCGCGATACCATATCTCTCCATTCAACTCCATCTCCGCGACAATCACGCAGTGCCTGAATTCCGTTGGCGTTGGCAAACATGCTTGCAACGTGGAGTGGCGTGACGTCCCAAGCAACATCGCACGTCCCTCCGAAGAGACCGCTGGTATCGACATAGATGGTTTTGGTGTGCACATCAGCACCCCCATCAACCAGGCGTCGGATAATATCAGCACTGGCACCGGAGACTGCAAGACTCAGAACTGTATCAAGCGGCTGGTCGACCGTGGGGAGGCTAACAATCATAGTGGGCGGTTGCAGCGGCTCGTTGTTGCCAGGTGGGAAGACGGCATCAGTGGCACGAGCGCCCTTGGAGAGAAGCAGGCGCATGACCTCCTCTGAGTCATCCTGGTCGAGACTCTGGCCACGCCGATACCATGATGCTGCCGAGAGAATGGCTGTGTGGCCATGGGCGTCACGCTCCATGGCTAGGTCTCCAAACCGACTTGCCCAGAGCCGTCCCTCGTCCATTAGGAAATGCGCCGTAGGCAGCTGAGCATGTGCACAGGCGACGTGGAGAAGCCTAAAGCCTCGTGCATCAGGTGCCAGGATTGTAGAAGGGTTGACAGCCCAATGCTGCAGCATCACGTCGAGGGCATCGGTGCTTCCATGGGCAGCGGCAATCCAGAAGGGATCATCCAGCGGTATCTCGCCAGGACCAAGTGAATAAGGGTGTAGGGTCAGATATTTCCTCAAGAGAATGACATCGTTGCGCTTGATGATGGCGCAAAGCAAGCTAGAATATTCTGTTTCGTGTAGGACTGCGCCGTCGTGGTCGTACAGTGCGCCCTCGCCGTTCGAAGTCCAATTCGGAAGGATTTGCGGCCCACGCCTCTGAAATTCGCGGTAAGGTGTCGCTGACGGCGTGGAAAAGGGTTGTGATGCCATGAGTGAGAAGGAATTAGTATATAGCGAAGTCAACTAACCGGCAGCCTGCCATAGGAAAGGCGTTATGTAAACAGACAAATTGGCTCAGGGGCAGAGACACCGATAGTCCGATAAAGATTGGGTCGAGCTGCGGATAAGAATCATTCTATCGAGGTGAAACATAGCTACAATGCAATATCTTACGTCAATCTCGACGCAAAGTCGACCTCGACTACATATTTTGTCAGGGCGGAGACTCGAGGTCTACATTGCGGCAAGGCTAAAAGGGGTATGCCGAGCTCGATCTCATATTATATTCACCCCGCCTCACTTTGCCTAATCGCATTCTGTCCTTATGACCATTCCAAATCAAGGAGTAGGTAAATAGGAGGGGTGGTCCGGAGGCATTTGGGGTTGAAGACTAGTGAAGCTCGTTGACCATCACGACGTAACCTGGTGAGGCCGTAGATCTGGTAAGGAATTCGAGTGATACTTTAGGCGACAGCATGGTTCACGAGAACTAGCCACCGAAAGGCAGCAATAGGTCTTCCAAATCTGGCAATATGTGCGTTCAGGCTGATTTGTATACTCTTTGTGAATGTCGCAGTGCTTCCGCATAACCTATACTGCGAAAGCAGATTTTCATCAAATCCGGCTCGCATAAGTTCTTCGTTAGTCACCTGGCTGTAGTGGTCTTGCTGGCTTTTCTTAGGAAATGGGGCTGATGGGCCGTTGTGGTCAGTTCTTTGCCGGGCTTTTTCGAGACACCCTCTCTTTCAACTTGAGCTGGAGTGACAACCCGAGGAACTTTTGCCCCGACTTATTCGCATCCGTTTATTATAGACTATTTGTATTCTTTAAGTTCCTCTACTAAGCTAGAATAATAATAGTAGTCCTAGAAGGATAAAAGATAATATATACTATAAGTAGTTATAATTAAATTTATTATATAAGGCTTTAAATAGTAACTATTTAATCTTCTATAAACTAACATTATATAAGAAGCTATTATTTTATATTAAAATTACTAGTATTAGCCTATACTTAGTCTCTAATACTATTTATACTAGTACTATTAATAATCTCTAGTTTAGCTGTTAGCTTAAGTACTATATAAATACCTATACATAAGAAAGAAGGAGTAGCTTATTTATATCTATATACCTATTAAGCTTAATACTAAGCTAANATTAAGAATAAAGCTAATAAGGCTAAAGCTATTTAAGCTAATATAATCTTTAGCTTAATACTATTAAGATATCTTTATTATATAACTTAGGCTTTTAAATTACTTAAAATAAATAAATATAAAGATACTATTTCTTAAACTATAAATAAATAATTAACTTATTACTTATTTATATCTTAAGACTATTTAAAGATAATTATTTAGCTAAGACTATATAAAAATAATTAATTAGCCTATTACTATTATAAGACTAAAACTACTTTTAAGATAATATAACTAATATATATATTTATTACTTTAGTAAGATAACTATACTTTAGTATTATAGATTTAATAAGCTAATAATATTATTATAAATAGCTATAAAAATAGATTTTAACTTTAATAAGTAAGTTTATTTTAAGATAAAAAATATACTTATAAAAAAGTACTTAGACTTTAGTAATTTAATACTTTTAAAAAAGATTAAAGTACTTATAATTATACTTAAAAGTTATAAGATTTATTTTAAGTAGATTAATAACCTTATTAAAGCTAGATTAAAGCTTAGAAGTAAGTAAATAGGAAAGAAAGAGAGAAAATAGCTAGAAAAGTTCTTTACTAAGAATAATATTAAGTAACTTTAATAAAAAGCTAAGAGCTTC
>JACBFG010000015.1:814156-835149 GCA_013435955.1 Diaporthe sp. HANT25 | reverse complement strand
ATAATTAGCTAGTAAAATAGCTATAGTTAAATAAATATAGTTAAAGTATATAATAATAGGTCTTTAGTAATCCTTATACCTAGAAGGGGGCATCCGTTTATTATAGGGGAGGTATTTCATCGCCCTACTTACCAGCTGAGTATGCAGAAATACTCCTCCTGACACAAGAACATCACGAGTCGTATCTAGGTGCTGATTGACAATGCCCCTCTTATAATAATATTGGAAATTTCATGAATTTCATTGTCAGACTATTGATTTTGTCTTCTTCTCCATTGGTATTTCTTTCAGGCGAGATCCATCTATGATTATAAGCAGCTGTTTTCAATAGGTCAAATCAGGCATACGTTAGTGCTATTGTCCATGGAATAGGGAGCAATGCAGGGAATGTCCACCGGCTGCTCCGCACTTGCACAGAACATGCGGAGGTCTCCTGTTTGTTAGTCACTTAGTGATAATATTGTATGGAGCAGAATGAGCTTCTAAATCGGAATTGCGATTCTAATCTATGCTCAAAGGGTAGCATTAACGTATAGGCAATACGGTAATTACATAACGGGAAAATTATAGGCCGTGTATTGCGGAGTCGCAGATTCCGGGTGGAGGAGACTACACGCCCCTTTGCCAATAAGAGCGGTTTCGAATAAACACCTATGGTCAGTTCAACACGAGCTCGGTCTAACCCTGTCTGAATCCATTTGCGAGGGTACGGACAGTGAATTGAACTCATTTATACCCAACTTTCCCGCTTGTTCATCCTAATGGTAAACACATACTAGTAAACTCTTTGCAACGCATACACTATTCAAGCCTGCATCATGAAAGGAGTCCAAGCAACTGTTGGCAGCATCCTGGCCGCGCTCGCCGGTCTGGCTCAAGCCAACTCCGACATTGTCAGTCTCTACACCAGTGGCAGCGCCTACATCACGGAAGCCAGCGCGACACTCGTGCTCCCCAAACTCCCAAGCTCTGTGTCTGGAGATGTTGCCATTTGGAGTGCAATTATGATGGAGAACCAGGCCTCGTTCCTCCAGGGGGTCACTTCGAACTCTCCTTCTGGGTAAAGCGCCCTAGTATGCACAGCGTAATTTTATAGCTAACACTCTATTCACAGGTCGTACTGCGGTGACCAGGGCAAGAGTTGGTGCAACTTTGCCTATACCTTAGTCGGTCAGTAGTAGTCTCGATGTTCTCGTTGGATGACATCCGGAGTACTTGAATCAGCGCTGATTTGGTTCTCCGAACGCAGGCTCGAACCCCACCGTTGGCGATCCGGTGACCGCTTCTCCCGGATCTACAGTTAAGACGACCTGTGAGCTATACCTCCTGCTCTCATCTGAGTCATATGTCGACTGAGAAATTCCTGCAGACAAGCTGAACTCATCAACCCAACTCTGGGACCAAAACGTGTATATCGATGGCAAGCTCCTCTCTACCGTCTCAACTAGTACGTTCTGTCGGAAAATGATCCCACCACCGACCAAAACCTTAAGCTAATTGTGTGTGCGTAGGCAAGGGCCAACACGGAGACATCTTCTACATCTCAATCGAGTGTGCTTCCGGCGGATGTGCCGAGCACCCAGCCCACAGTACGTTGACATAACCACACCTGGTAACACAACTCGAAACCAACTAACGTGACGAACAGACTGGCAAGACGTCTCCCTCGTGCTCAGCGAGGCCGACCAGAGCTTCAAGCACTCTGGGAGCTGGGAGTTTGGTGCTACCGGCGGAGCCATGTCGACCCCTGACGGCGGCAAGACCTGGAACTTTACCACTATCAATGTTCCGGCTCAGAAGGCCCAGTAAACGGCTGGCATGCTTGGGATATCTCGTCTCGCGTAGCGGGGATTCATTGTATATATTGCCCGGGTAAATAGTTCACTCACACCGGCTAACTATCACACCTCTTGGGCTGTCGGATTGACACCCAAGCCCAAATCCTGCGAATTCGTAGTATATTCACGTTGTCGTAAACTTTGTGTAATGTGAAGCCAGAGCTTGAACTCTGTTTTTGAGGTCACATAGTGTCCAATAGTTGGCATTTGGTCCTTTTCATGCTCTCAACGAGATAGTAGTAACCGCCAAACGCTCTCAGGACATGCCTCAGCCGTCCTATCCCCCAAGACTCATCTCATTTACCAACCACAACGCCCGCACATTGATACCTACATTTGAGACCACCGCCTCCCATAGAGCCAACAATGGTTGACAAAGCCGCGTCCATGTAATCAAACAACACCCAGGTCCTTTACGCCCTCTAGCTCGGAAACACTCGACGAGCATGGCCCAAGCTGAAGAGGATGACGAGGACGAACACGGCGTATACACACCCACATACCCACCCACACACACACACACACACACACACACACACACACATGCTTTCTTGCCCGCCCACACGGCCTGCCTCTGGACGACAGCCAGATGCTCGAGGACGGCAGTCTCGATTTCCTTGGTGATGACCATGTCTGTCTCGTAATGATATTATGGTGACAACATCAAAATCCGGCGCATAAGGCCTGATTGTACACCGGGTGGCAGCAGAGCGAACTGGGACGGGTGCTATGTGAACTTCAGTTCTGCCCAGCGTCTCGACGATTTCACAGTTCGTGCCAGGATTCACCTTGTTAAACATCTTCAGTGTCTGTCACAAGGAGAGTGAGAAATAGTCTAGCCATTAAAATATCCCATGGATTATGAGAAGGAAAGATGATAGCGACCACCAGTTCAAATCAGCCGTCAACGCCGCGCAGAAAGACACTGTTTCTCTTCTCGCTTGCCACCAACATATATACACACCACACGCAACTACGTCCTCGCGCCATTCTGGTTTTTTCCCCCTCTCTTTCACACCCTTCACAAGCCCTCACACCAAGCCCCTCTCACCAAGTCGAGTACGCCCCACAGCTATCCCAGCTCCGCCAGCCCGAAGCCCACTGCCACTCGCTCAGGCGCTGGACGAGCACGGGGTCGATGTCGCGGTTCGTCTTGGCAAAGACCGTCTCGTAGGGATGCACATTGGTGCCGTAGTATTTCCCGTTCCACAGCAGGTCCCCGTGCTCCTGCGGGTCGCAGACGGCCGAGTAGTTGGCGATGCCATGGTACGCGCTCATGAGCAGGTCGACGCGGTGGCCGGCATCAAGCATTATCCGCGTGGCGCCCAGCTCGGCGTGCAGCGCCCTGTTGAGGTCCGGGTAGCACCCTGCGAGGCCCACGGGCTCCTCGCGGCCCGCGAAGGCGTCGACGTTGGTGGCGTTTGCGTCGGGGGGAGGGGGGTGCATGAGGAGCTCCATGCCGACGAAGTCGGTCGCCCACACCTCGGACTGGACGTGGAAGTGGGGCCAGCAGTTGGCCGTCATGCCCACGAGCTTGGTCTGGATGTTGACCTTGGCCAGGAAGATGTCGCTCCAGCAGGCGCCCTGGCCCCAGTGCGGCAGGAAGGGGCCCCGAACGCTCGAGTTGAGCATCAGGAAGCGCTTGTACCGCTTGTACAGCTCCAGGCGGCCCGGCCCCATGCCGAGCTTGATCTTGTCACCCCTGAGCACCTCGCCGTACGCGCCGAGGTCGTAGCACGTGTTGGGCCGGTAGACGGTGCGGATGTTGGACGCGCCCTGCGGGATGAGCAGCTCCTGGGCCGTCTCGTTGTTCATGCCGTTGAGGATGAAGATGAAGTCGGCTGCGGCGTGCAGGCCATGGTGTAGGAAGAAGCGCAGGTTGTCGCGCGACACGGGCGAGTCGGAGAAGGCGTAGAGGATCAGGGGCCGCCACGGGTCGTCGGCGGGGGGAGACAGTGGTCCCTTGGACGGGCGGCCGGAGGGGTTGAGCTGCCCTTCTGTTATGTAGGGGTTAATGGGCTTGACTGGCTTGGTCGGGAGGGGGAGCTCTGGGTCTCCCTCGGGGCGGGACGCATCGAGTTCGAGGGGGCCATCAAGCTGTGATGAGTCGACCTGTAGTGTATCCGTCTTGCTCTGGGAACGACGAATGGTTAGTCTGGCTGGTTTGGCATGTGATGGACGGCGGGTCAAGGCTAGGTCAAGGACGGCAGACATCCGAGACATCTGACTTACAACACTTGCAGACGGGGTCGCTTGGCTGTTGAAGGATAGGTACCAGATGAACATGAACAGAACAGCGCCGATGACGATGTTCTGTTTGGACGCATATGAGCCGCCTAAAGCCATGGCATCTCCGACCTCACAGGTATCCCACAGCCGTATAATGGACAAAGGGGTGCGCCGCGCGCGGGATTGTGATGTGCGGGCTCCGGACCGCACCTCACGTCACCAGCCAAGCTCGGAGGTGCAGGGTGTCGCGAGTCGGCAGGTCGTGCAGCTTCTCGGCGTGGCGGGCTCAAGAGACGGGTTCTCGGAATGAGGGCAGGTTGCGCGAAGCAGCAGCTCGCATGCGCTGTGCTGGACGGGACTCGATGTGCCAGGGTGGACTGGCCAGTCAAGTGACGGAGACCGGGGGGTTGAGGTCGAAGCTGCACTGTAGCTCGCTCGCTCTTTTGAGGGGCTACTCAGGTAGCTGTCGTTTCGTCGACGATGATACGCTCCCGGGTTCGGAGTTGACGACCGAATTGAGGTTTTGCGGCGTTTCTCCCGACTGCTTGGAAGTAGGAGTGAGAGCTAGGGCTGTGAGCATTTCGCCTCCATGGGGGAGTGGTGAAACAATGGGGGCGCATCTTCCCTCTGAAGTCTATCTCGGACAAGACACGCGTCGGCCGGGGCCAGAAAAGGACTCCTGAGCATCGAGACAGCCGCAGTAGTCTGGAGACGGTCCGCGGGTGGGCCACGGCTTAATTTTAGCCACCCATCCCTGCAAGGCGCCCTTACTTAGTCAGCACTCTGTGCCGTACATTTGTCCAGTTCGTGCTGCAGCGGCTCGAATATTGGCAGCTAGCTGGAGCAAGAGATGAACCACTCGCGATGATGACAGAAGCTTCATGGTGCTGTCCCGGTGCGGAGATTCATGCTCTTTGTTGGGTTCTCCCAAGCAGCCAGGCAGCCTGTTTGGGGGCTGATCTTGGTTGTGCACACACATGGAAACGGTAGGGGGGAAACAGCATTATCAGAGCACGGCATGCGCAGGGTACAATGCACCTCCAAGAGGCTCGACTTCTACTCGCTCCTCCAGCATCCTGGAGCTCATCGGCCGGGACAGGGTAGATCACCAACTCTATCCGGGAACGTTTACCTACTCGGGGCCAGACTGCGGGTTTGAATTTTGGGCCAAGCAGCACATTCAACAACGTTCCACAGTCTTTCGTTCAACAGGAGAGCGCAGACAGCTATGGCCCTTTTTCTGAGTCCCGCCGCCGTTGCTTCCGCCATCACATCACGGATGCGAAAGATTGTTCGAGGCCTGGCCAACCTCTGACAAGACGAGTCAGCGTGTTTGTTTGATCAGACGTCAAGCTCAAGGCATGGGGATAGACCTGTTACACCGCTGCGCTAGGTCTGATGGGCCCTTTCGTGGAGGTGCATTGTGTACCATGCAGTTGGGATGCAAGCACTGAGATTAGTGCCTCGGTGGGCTGCATGGGAGGGAGCTGGCAGGGCCTTTTGAGCCCGAGGTGAGGCGTGGTAGGACAATTACATAGAGGCGCCCATATATGCCATGCCCTGCTCTATAGCTGGCAACGTGCCGCGCCGAGGCGGGAGGCTCAAAGTCTGCAATCTGCACAGACTCCGGTGTAGGCTTCAACGTGCATTGCATGCAACGACGACTGGCCATTTTGAACAAGATGTCGAAGGGTCCTGGCTAGCCGTTGCCGTGCCCATCCAGGGAGAGAAGGTATCTTGGCCAGCCTTCCGGCGAATACTGACTATATCTGAGCGGTGGCCAGTGTGTGTGTATTGGCCATCTAAATTCCACATGGCCCAGAGATCACGGACGCACACACCAGCCACGATATCATGGATGATTACTTGGCCAAGCGCCGCCGGGCGCCCCCAAGACACGTGCCGTGGCTGAGAGGCGCTACAGACAAAAGCCGGCGGCCGGGCATCTTTCCCCATCGGAGGTTTCTCCCACCGTCCACAGCTCGTTTCAACGAGGACTCGGCAACGAAACGGCCTTGCTTCTAGAAACCTGTGTTGTTTGGAGGTATGGCTTGTCCCGTTCTTGAGTTGTGCTTGTGTGGATTTGTTCCGGGGTGATGAATTCACCCTGATGCAACACCCCGCAGCACGACAAGCTTAACAATTCGTGGCTATGAATATACCAGCTCCATAGGGCCTCCTAGCAAGGCCCCTTGTCAGGTACCATGGACAGGAGGCGTGAAGCCGAGACGACTGGATCTTGTTATGATGGGATGATCTTGCGCGGGATGGGGGTGTCGGTGAGATGGTAGCTCACCCACGGGGTCTCACAAGCCTCGTCGATGGTGGTTTAGCTTGCCATAAACGGACTTCATGAGTGTAATTGGCTGGTGAAGCTGCCTCGGACACTAGATGTGACATCCCTCTTCGATACCGAAGAGCGTTGACCTCGGTGTGCTGAGATCTCTCGGTGCGGAGGCGAGCAGACGACTGCGACGTATCGGTGCGATGCCCCGGGATCTGCACCTTTCGGGGAATGTTACAAAAAGGTTCAGGGTAGTGTAAAAATAGAAGCAGTCATGGATTGTCTGACAGCTGGGTGGGAAAAGAGGGTCTGGACTGACTATGCATTACCTAAGCCGGCCAACGAGACCAGGACGATGAGCATGCGTCACTGTCGACAATAGTCTATCGGTATGTGACTGGAGCTCCGGAGGCACTCTATTATCCGGGGGTGGGAAAAGCCAGCATGGAGGCAAAAGAAGCTGCGCTGTACGGACGCGGCCGCTGCTGCGGCTGAAATTGTGCAGACCTTCGCCCAGGTGCACGCACCATGCAGGCGGATTCTTCCCGACTCCTGTTCATGCCACACGCCCAGATTAAGCCGGCGCCCCACGTTATGGCATTGCGTACGGGGGGCTTCTGCCAACCTTGTAGCCATGCGCTCCTGGACGAGAATCCCCCGGGCGGAAAAGCGTGAAAGGGAAAGACGAATTCGCTCGTCTTCCCAGCTATCTTGATCTGCTAGGTCCTCGTGGTGGGAGCGCACGGCACGATTACTCCAAAATGCGGCGTGCATATGCGACCAGTCGGAGCTGGGAGCCGCCCGCCAGGCCACGTACAGCCACCATTTGGGCTTGCAGATGAGGTTGCAGCTGTTGCTTTGTTTCAGATCTCTTAGCTGCAGGGCGGACAAGGCTTGGGCGACTGCTGGCCCACCACCCACTAGTTTACCAGAGTGGCCGCACCGTGATATCTCTTGCCTGGGAGAGCGAATCCGAGGGCACAGTGTGGAAGAGCGGCTTGAGATGTGACCCGACTCTGCATGTTAGGACCTTTTTTCTCGAGGCAGCTTTGGCCTATGAGCGATGGAGGACCTGTTTGCGCCGTGGTGGGACACTTGAGCTGGCTTTGCCTGATGCATGTATACTACACATTGACCCGGGAGGAGTTCGGATGCCCTGCGCTTGAACCACGGGCGCTGCTTGGTCGCTGATCATGCTTGCATTGACCGCTCCATAACACGGCATTGGCCTGTGTTCAACTAAGGTTGCGCGGCTATGGGCTGTGTGACTATTTCCGGCCCGTCATGGTGGAATCGCCGAACCCATCACCCCTGAGCCTGCCTCACAGCCAGCTGGCTCGTTGGCGAGTGAGCTGAGCTGTACGCAGCATCGAGACATCCAGATGATACCCCGGATGTGCGCGTGTGCGCGTGTGCCGTCGGTCGGTCGGTCGGCCAGAAGGCAATCCGGGACCGTGCTGCCCGATGCGCTGCGACTGTTGGCAGCAGCGGTGAGCCAGCGGGCAGTAGGATGGGATCATCAAAGCAATCCGACGTGTTGAGGTTTGACGTTGAACTTGTCCGATCTCAGGGAGGGCACGGCGCCGGGAAGGCAGACTGATAGGGTCGCACTCGACTCCCGAGACCTGTCATCTTGGAGGCTTTGACTTTTGGCCTTGGGGTTTTGGGGAGGGGGCAGCCGGGTTCAACCAGGTAGAGATGACTGTCGAGGTTACCCAGGGATGTCGGGGAGCCCGAATCTGCTTGACTGACGAGAAAGCTGCTCTCGACAGCATGCCCACACACTGTCCCTTGTTACAGTAAACTTTTCGCAGGCTCTCTCGAAGCGACGAACAAGGGATCAGCGGCGACCCGGGGAGGATCATAACAGGGCCTGCTAAGACAGGTTCGCGATTGCGCCGCAGCCCCAGGGATGAGCAGGTTCCTCCTGGGGCTAGAGACGTGGTGGTTTACGCCAGCCTGTCAAAGGCATAATGGTCGCGTACCTGGGCAGAGTGTAAAGTCGCTTGACAGCTCCCTCGGTGCTGGGAGGAGCAGGGCGTGCAGATCCACTGAGCGTCTCTCTTTTTGGGAACCGCTTGGAGGGGAGAAGTGAGGGCGATCCCTAGTCCCAGCAATTGTGGGGAAAGTGTTTGGGGAGGACCCAGACGAGAGCTCGTCGACTGGTCAAACACAGGCAGCCCGAGCATCAGATAGATTGGCCTTGACGCTGCAAAGTCTAGTCCCTGGCTGACAGGCAGTCCGTATCACCAAGTGGTCTTCAGAATGGGCCCCCTTTTCTTTGTCTTGTGCGTGGTCTACCTCGGTAAGCTACGCAGCAGGTGCTGCAGGTGTTGGAAGAGGTTGACATGAATTGAGCAATTGATGGTGGCACATTGAAGAGTCGGCCCATCGTGGGTGGATCTCCGCCTGCGCACAGAGTCGCACTAGGAGACGAGAAACCGACGACAAGCCCCGACGTCAGATCTCATGATCCCCTGGATCAACAGCCAAAAACACAAATGGTAGGCCCAGGTATTTTGTACCTCGGGGCCTTGCCGTTGACTCGCTCGCTCGCAAGGTAGGAGCTAAGTAGGGAAATCGCGATGGTAGGTAGACTACAGTCAACACAACAGTTGTGGAATAACGGCAACGGCAAGAACGGTGACGCCAAGGTTAGCCATACCCAATTCCATCCCTCTCAGGAAAGTCTGAGGAAAGAAAAGAAAAAAAACCAGCTCGGCTGGAAACCTTGCTTGGGTTTAGGAGTTAGGAATACAGTAAAAGGGCGCCCTCATGGAGAGTAGTTCTCAATGCTTCTAGATGGTGCATACGCCATGCCTGCGCGGGATAGATGAGCTACAGTTCCATCATTCAGTCCGCCGCTCCCGAGAGACGGACGGACTTTGTACTTTGCTTTGCTGCGGCAGCTGTCCACGTAGTGAGGTAGTGTACACCCTCGCTGCTGACACGGTACATTCGCCATGTACCTTGCTACCCCTTATTCCTGGGTGTTTCATCCGTCCTGGCTTGGCCAACTGACACTGCCCTGACCCTTGCTGCTTGACGCCCGCCCCCCTGCCGCCCTGCTGGATCTCCTGGCCCTCCCCCTCCTCCTGGAATCAGCCGTCATGGCCAATGGCTTGCGTTTGTGCTCCTGTGGCAGCGGGCTGGCAGGACATGCACGACTCTGCTCGAGCAACCAAGCAACCCCCAAGCAACCCCAGGCAGCCCTCTCCGGGGGAAACCTCTGACCAGCCATCATCAGGTTCAGGCCCATCGAGCCATCCACCATCCCACCATCCACCCTCCCCCCCGGCAGCGATCCATCTCATGAGTGCGTGTCCCTTGGGAGGGGGAGGGGGGAGCTGGTCCGACTTTGGTACAGCCCTGGACGTAGATAGTTCCCAGTAGATACCGTACAGGAAGTAGATACAACAGTACACACACCCGGGCATTTGCTTGTAAGACGAGACTACCTAGACTACCTACCTGCCTGCCTTACCTTGCTCCAAGCCTGCCTACCAACCCCCTTACGTATCTTACCTAGACTACCTCTTCCCACCTCGATCAACCTCCTTCGCAACCTCATCCTCGACTTCTTCCAACCGTTGGTCATCTCTACCAGCATAGTTCTTCTCCTCCCCCCTTCCTCCTCTTCTCCAGGCTTCGTCGTCACAAAAGCCGTCTAATGAAGCCTGTGTATTGAGTTGATTCGTTGATTGCCTCTTGTCTTTTCGACCTTGTGTGTTTTCTTCGGTCAATCCCTTGCCCCGCGCAAATCCGACCCCCCGTCGCACTCCCTCTCCGTGTCTGCTCACAGTGCTTGTTGGCGATATTTCAACAAACACCGACTACGCCCCGCGAGAACTGCCCCCAAAGGTTCTCCCGCTGCATCTTGCCGGTCAACAGCACTCAAGCGATCTCGGGAGCAGGAACGAACGCATGGAGGTTGGAGGCCAGTCCGGATTTAGACCAGAAAAACCCACGACAAGAGACACGACTCTCCTTTTTGCTGCAGCACAGCTCGCGCCGCTGCCAAGTTTCACTTCTCGACCCCACAACTGCGTCCCCTTCCCAGCCTACGAGCAACTTTTTCTCCGTTCAAGCACTTGACTCGACAAAAAGACCTGGACGCTTCTGCGACTGCACCTCTTTGCCCGAATCCGCCTTCGCCTGCAGCCAGCCTGTCGACCTTTTGTAATCCTCGACCTCCGGCACAGCTCACCGCCTCAACCAGCGACTTTCTCTGCTTGTCACGCCCCGGGCCAAAGCTTCACCTGCGCCAGACCCGACAACGCTCTTTGCGGCAAGACCTGTGTCCTTCTCTCTCTCTCCACCTCTTCTCTGCTGACCCTTCAGTGGGTCCTTGATTGGGGGGTGTGGCAGCAGCAATTCGCTTTTCTCTGCATTGGCGCCGCCATCTGTCGAGCTCCTGTCCGGCCTGATTTGTCCGGCCGCCGAGAATTCTCAGCACCACTTCCTCCAGCATCCGAGTCGATTGAGGTAGCTTGGGCCATCGGGGACCTGTGATCTGGAACGGTTGCAGTGGTACTGTCGTCATTCTCCACGACTCGAGTTACCCACTCCTCTCGACCGAGAACCGCGGACACATTTGTCGTGCTGTGCAGTCCAGTCCATCGTCATCCGACTCCTCCATTCGAGACTTTTCGCACACCCCACGGAATATACAGCTTTCCTAATATTAGCTTCCAACCGGCGGAGCCTTATTGACACAGCTTACGATCGAACGAACACCCGTCTGATGAGGTTCGGATTGAGTTTAATCCATAATGTCCACTTCTAGACCAGAACACTTGACAATTGGCAAGTTTGCGCCGCCGCCTGGCCTCGGCCAGTCCCTGTCAAACCCCGCCAGCGCCAGCACCTCCCCGAATGAGCCATCGTCCGGAGGAAGTGCACCAATTCGCTCGCCCTTCGGCCTCCCAACAACATCAGGCCTTAATCCAGGAGCAAAGATGACTTCGGCCACGCGATCAGGGGCCGGCTCTCCTTCGCACGATCCGCTAGCTGCTCCTGGTAGCGGACGTTTCCTGTCCAGCAAGAGGTGCGTACCCGGCCGCAAAGCTCCTGCCGTGTCTCCTGGCAGTCTCGGGGCGGCTCGAAGCTGTCGCGGACAACGTTGCTAACGGTTTATCACTTGTATTAGGGCCCGGGAAATTCAAGCCCAGGAGGGTGTGACCAGCCTGCCCCTGAATCCCTGGGGCGGTCCGCCGACCTCTGGGAACTCGACCCCTCTGCGCGAGAACATCCCAGAATCGCCCACGGATGGTTTCCCCGACTTTACCCAACTCTCCTCCCAAGATTCTCCCATCTCGACACGCCGTGCACGGGCAGGCACCTTGCCCTCTCGGCTGTCCACCACCGGCCCTGCCAACGGCTTGCTAAGCATACCGGCGCTGGCATTCAAAACGTCGAGGCCTTCGCCATCGCACAGCCCTTTCAAATCGCCGTCGCCTGGCCTCGAGCCAACCGAGCCGTCGAGCAATCCGTCTGCCTTGCTATCGCGCCTCCGAGCCGGCTCCATGCCCCAGCGCAGCCCATTCGCACCGCACCCGTCTGGAGCGAGCTCGCCTTTTGGCCCGAACATCTTCAGCAGCAGCTGGAACGCAGTGGGTCGTGAGAGGGGTTCAACGTTGGCCAGCATAGCTAGTGTCTCAACCAACGGGCCTAGCTCGCCCACGCAGTCCCAGATCTCGAGGGAGGGGGGCGCAGAAAACGACGTACCCGCGAGGACTCTGGATTATCTTGGGCTGATGGGGACGCCCCAGCCGCAACCATCACAGATGGACCCTCCGTATCTTCAGACGATGATGCCGGACTTCGCTCGACAGGCGAGTGCGAGCCGTTTCCGATCCTACTCAGTAAATAACAAGGATACGTACGAGGACGAGTATGAGACCGAAGAAGACGGCTATGAGCCGGACAGTCTCGAGAGCCAGTACGAGCTGATCCAGCAACGACTCGCCGCCACTCAAGCCGCTATTCGCGACCACAACCTGGCTGTTCAGGCATACGCCAACCAGGCGGCTATTAGTCGGCCTCGTGCGAGAACGGCCGGTGTCCTGGACACGCCTAATCCCTCTCGCCTTCTCCGCAGCTACTATCCGACACCCTCCCGGCTTGACAGCTCTATCACCGCCGCGGAACTCGGGTTGGCAGATGACAAGGCGTCGACGGCCGACGACCTTGCACCTGCCATCGCTGGAATCAACCTTGGCCGATCGAGCAGCCGGAACAATGGTCTTCTGACTGCCGACGAACCTGAACTTGGCCCCACCAGTGCCCTCTGGCTCGGCAGCATCCCCACGTCGACCACGACCACGACCCTGACGGAGATGTTCAAGCAGTTCGGTCCTATCCTCTTCACAAGAGTCCTGACACATAAGAACTGCGGATTCGTGAACTTTGAGAGGATCGACAGCGCCATGGCCGCTAAGAACGCCCTGAATGGCAAGGAGATCTTCCCTGGAGCTGGTCCTGTTCGAATCAACTTCGCGAAGCCACCCTCTGCATCGAACACGCCTGGACACGATGGAGCGCAGCCCTCCCCAAGCCCGATTCCATTCACTCAAGGACAGAACGGTACCCAAACCCCTGCTGCCGTTGGCATTGAAGCTGCTGGGCCGGGGACACCATCAGTGCCGCCGCTGTCAGAGATGACCGCAGAAATTCTGAACATAGTGAAAGAATTCGGCGCCAATGAGGACGACGTTGCTCGTATCAGTGTGAATCTGCAGGAGGCCATCACGTATGGCAAATTGACCGAGGAAATTCCTCCCATCGGGGAGCCTACGCACACCAGGATGTACGATGCACCCAAGCTTCGTGATATCCGGAAGAGGATCGACAACGCCGCTCTGTCGCAAGCCGAGATTGAGAACATCGCCCACGACATGTTGCCCGAGATTGCTGAGCTGTCTTCAGACTACCTTGGCAACACAGTCGTGCAGAAGCTGTTCGAGCAGTGCTCTGACCCAACTCGTGATGCGATGTTGGAGTTCATCGCACCGCACTTGGCTGAAATTGGCGTGCACAAGAACGGTACCTGGGCTGCTCAGAAGATCATCAGCGTCTGCAAGACTGAACACCAGATGGGCGTCATCAGAGACCACCTGCGTCCCTACACGGTGTGCCTGTTCTTGGACCAGTATGGAAACTACGTCCTCCAAGGCTGTCTCCGATTCGGTGCCCCATACACTGATTTCATCTTTGAGACCATGATGAGTCGCATGTGGCAGATTGCTCAAGGTCGATTTGGATCTCGCGGGATGCGGGCTTGCTTGGAGAGTCACCACGCCACCAAGGACCAGCAGAGACTGCTAGCTGCAGCAATCGCACTCCACAGTGTGCAGCTGGCTACTAACCACAACGCTGCCTTGCTTCTCACGTGGTTCCTGGACACCTGCACCTTCCCACACCGTAGGACGGTGTTGGCGCCTCAACTCGTCCCATACCTGGTCACACTCTGCACCCAAAAGGTCGCGTACTTGACCGTCCTCAAGGTCATCAACCAGAAGACGGAACCAGAAGCCCGCGACAAGATTGTGCAGGCCATGTTCTTCAGCCCCAATGACCAGACGCTCGAGGCGATTCTCAGCGACTCCCAGTGTGGTGCAACTTTGATCTTCAAGGTCATCACGACGCCGTTCTTTGACGAGAATGTGCGGGGCAAGGTAGTAGAGAATGTCAAGTCTGTGCTGTCTCGCATCAAGGCCCAGCCAGACAAGGGCTACAAGCGCTTGATGGACGAGGTTGGGTTGTCGACCCGCAACGGCAATGGGGCTTCGCGTGGTGATGGAGGAAGCCACCAGGAACGACACCGCGGAACCCCAAGAGCTAACAACTCGAACAACCAGCAGCAGCGCGAGCAGCAGCAGCAAGCCCAGCAGGCTCAACAGCAGCAAAAGCAAGCCCAGCAGCAGCAGCAACAACAAGCGCAACAAGCCGCCGCTGCTCAGTACAACGCCGCCGCTAACGGCGGTCAGTTCTACAACCCGCTCAATGCTGCCTCTGCCGGTGCCAATGCAGGCTACGATGCAGGCTTTGCCATCCCGCGAAGCGATAACGTTGATCCATCTGTCCAACCGTACAATTCGTTTGCGTCCCAGGGCCCGATGACGCCCGCCATGAACTTCCAGCAGATGCAGTACCAGCAGAGCATGATGCGCGGGACTCCACCCATGGGCGGTTACTACCCCATGCAGACCGGCATCCCTTTCCCCAGCGCTAGCCCTTCTATCGACCAGTACCGCGGGAGCCCAGTCCCTCAACCTGGCATGCCTGCTCCTAACCAGAGCCCGTATGCCGCCCCGGGATTCCCGATGCCCATGTCTATGGGAGCAGGAGGATACGGCTACGGAATGCCCGGCCCGGGTTATAACGTGCCCGATGGCGGCATGAATGGTGGTGCACCGGGACGCCGAGGGGGCCGCGTAGGCCGTCAAGGCCGCAACAACACTGCAAGCCCCAGGCCTTACTGATGCGTGATCTCACACCGATTCTCGACTGTCTAGGTCGATGGGAAAACATTGCGCCAATCAAAACGTTTGCTTCTTTGTGCTTACGAAGGTGTTGGGACTTCGACTGCATGGCAGGCGCGCATGATAGCGCAGAGCAAAACAAAATGTGACGCGGAGACTTTTATGAGGTGCTTGTATGGATAAGGAGTTATGGTTGTGACGCGGCGTTTCAATTCATTTATTCTTTTACGCCTTTCATCATGCCGGCGACAACAGCCGCCGAGTTTTGGGTCCTTGAGAGAGAGAGAGACAGATAAGGACAGACCCCCTTCCGTGTTCATGATTCTCGACACACTCGCTTCATCAGGACGGACTCGTGCAACTCTTGAGGGGGGTTTGGTGAGAGGAGGTATATAGAGCATTCTCGCGGCTGGACCCACAAAGAGGAGAAATCGACAATAGGAACGAAATGTTTTTTCTTGCTGCTGATACTTTCTAAAACTTTCGTGTACGGGAGAATATCTTCATTGTGCAACAGGGTGATTGGAGGAGAGAAGGGAGGGAGGTGTTCTTTTCTTTTCATGACCCCGGCGTTTCCCATTTGATCTCGACGAATTCTGAAAAGAGAAAGTAAAAGTTATTTTTTATCTTTCTGGCTTTTGGCCCTTCTTGTGATCACCCACACATACACCCACACAGACCATCGACCGGGCTTGCTGGGGAGAGAGAGGCTCACTTCGCAAGGGTGGATTGGTGTCTTTCGGGAGGGAGATATTCGGCATATTGTGCAGCTTCTTCTTTTCTTGTAGAAAATCTGTTGTTTTTACTTCTTCATCACCTTTCTAGCCGGCCTACTTGTTAGTCTTGCCGTGTTACGCGATTTCGGCTGGTCAGAGGAGACTGATTGACCAATGTGGAGAGGCGATGGGGTCGTGAGGGTGAGAGGGTTTTGGCGATGGGTTTGGATGTGCCCGTACTCTTGAGAGAGGAGTAGTCAGGGGCGGGAGTGCGAGGCGAGGCTGTTGCCCTTGAGCCAGCCCAGTTGGGGGCATGACATAGCGAAGGGAGGCATGAGGGAGGAGAAAGAGGAGAGGAAGTCCGGGGCAGTAGAAGAGTTCACTGGGTATCATTCTGTTTATTGTATTTGTGTTTTATGTCTTACTGTAGAAATGGCCCCCTGGGCCGTCTGGATCGAGAGAGCGTCGTCATATCATTCATTTATTCGTCCATCACCATCACCGAGTTCGTATGTCAGCCGCTCGCCGGTCGCGTCTCCCTCTGCGTGTGTGAGGTCATAAGAGGCAGGCACAATACCACAATAGCGACGCGCGCCGTGATTTTCGAATGTGCGTGAATTTGCCTCTGTGGCGGGAAAGGGCGTCAAGCGACAACATTACGCCCCTGAGCCAGACTCACAAGCCAGTGTGCTAAACGCAGAGCCAGAGGCGGGGTGTAAAGACGGCCGTAGGCCATTTCAAACTGTCACATGGTTAGTTCCCTTGTGGTAATACACTCGCCCAGAGGCCCGCATTGAGCTTCTGCTGCAGCAGCAGCAGGATGCAACTTTTACACACAATATCATCGTCTGGTATATCCTCAGAAGGCCCCTACTAATCTACATTGCCTTTCATAGTCCTAGAAAAAAGAGAAGAGCAATAGACACCTAAACTAAAACACGTTGTATAAACGAGGCAGGGCCCCAGCTTTGGATCACTCCCCCGGTGCGCCTTTCCCCCCATTACTCCTCAAGAGTGTGTAAGCCCACCTTCCTCCTCCCCACTTGCGACCTCGTCCGGGCTTTGATGAAAGTCCCGGGGATCGCTCGGGGCACCCTCCTCCTCCTCTGTTTAAACCAAGACCCTACCGGTTGGCCCTTCCAACGAATATCCTAGGCAGATAGATTGCCAACCGTGATCCCTTTCCCGCATAAGACCTGCTGATCCTGGATGCTCTCTCCCAGTGGTTGGAGCTACGTGAGATGGTGAGGAGCCGTCAAGACTGAAGCAGGGAATAGCTGTTCCTGTCGTAGTCCTGGTTGCTCGCCGAGTTGATTATTTCCTTCCTGGACGCTTTTGGCCCAATCGTGACTTCTGCGGTGCTTTCCTATTTACGATTGAGCGCCGGCAGAGGAGCCTGCCTTGGCCGGATCAGTCTCGAAGCCCGCGCGCTTGTTCACCTTGTCTCGGTGCTGCTTGTTGCGCAGGTGCACCTCGAAATTGGCTGCTGTCGTGTCTGGTCCAGGGGTGTAGAGCTTGCCCGGGCAGTCCGTACACCTGATCCTGGGGAGGAACATGTACTTCACATTATCAGGAAGAGGCTGGCCCCGCGGTATTTGTGGCGCCGGGATGATGGTGGTCTCTGTGTCGGCGTGTACGGCGCAATGTCGCATTGTGGCCTCGAAGTTGTCATTTGGCCAGGTCTTGCGCAGATCATTAAGTGACTTTTCTAGCCATTCTGGCGGAGGAGGCTGCGAGATGGTCAGCTTAGAACTTGACGCGCATGGAGAGACCAGCCGTAGAGACCGTAGAGCGGGTGTTTCGGGGACAGTTCATGACTCACTAGTTCGAGTGGAGGTTGGCCTTCTGCAGGGGGCGGAGGGGCGGCTACACGACCAACTTGAGGTACAGGTGCGGAGGAACCAGACTGCGACATGCTGCTTGCGGTTTTGAGCATAGGTGGTCTAGCTGGTGCGGAAGGAGTCGAGGGTGGCCCCATACTGCCCGGCGGGAGCGATGCACTGGGAGCTCGAGGTTGGCGAGGGGTTTGAGAAGCATCAGGGCGCGTGATAGGTCTCCCCATCTTCATGTCTGAAAGCATCTTTCTCGCTCTCTCGTATGTTCGCGGCACCTTGATCGCTACCCAGTGATTACGAGGCTCGTCAGGTGTTTCATCCAAGGCACGACCAAAGCGCCTTGACGTCCTGGTCTCGTGGTGATGTGATGTGATGACCTCGGGCGTCTCGGACCGACCGAGGTGCGCCATCTTCTGTTGCGCAACAGTAGCAGCACCGCGCATGCCTCGAGTTCGCGCGGTTCCTGCAAGCTGTGACATGGCCGGGGAGTCTGGTGCTGACTCTTCACTCTCATCCGAATCCGAGAATGTGCCGTCATGTTGGCCACGTCCCCTGCCCCTGCCGGTGGTAGTGCCTGCCACCCTCTTGAAGAGCCCCGTCTTCTCGATTGAGTCGGCAGCCCCGGGGATGGTCGAGGACACGACCATCGTTCGTATCGTCCTTTGTCGCTCCTTGAGGTCTGGCAGCTGCGGACCGCCACGCCTGTTCACTGATCTCTTCTGCTTGCGCTGTTCCCTTGCGAATATCACCTCGTTCCTCTCCAGGTCAGCATCACCCAGCTCGTAGAGATATGGCGCATAGTCTTTGGCCTGCTGCTGAGGCCGGAAGACACTGGGCAAAGGCGAAGGTAGGAAGGAGGCAGCGAGGTCTGGTTCTTCAATTGGCCTGCCGTCGAAAGGATGCCCAATGCCGTATAGAGTCCGCGTGAACAGCTGTGTTTGTTCGCGGATGCAGTGTGCTATTGCCGTGGTGAACTCTCCTGATAGTGAAAGGTCTTGAGCCATGACGCGAGCGAACTCCTCGGGGGAATTATCCGGCTCATTCATCTCCCATTCGAACTGATCAATTAGTGTGACCGCGCCAATTGTGATGTTGAGCTTGATCAATATCCTCATCTCGTCGTTCTTATATGCCGAGTATGGCAGTTCAGGATCCAGCGCGTCCTCTTGAGAGAAGACCATGGGGTAGAAGTCGAGCAGCTGTTCGCGAATTTGGTGTTGGATCTGCTCATAGACAGGCCGGTCATGGGGCGCCTTAAGGCCCATGTCTTCGACGAGCTGTGCGGAAAAAAGATCGACAGGCACCAGGCGGTCGTGAAGGTTCCATGTGAGCGTGTCGCGTAGCTTCAGCTTATCCCAGTCGACATCGAGCCGTACCGGAACTAGTTCTTCATACTGATCAGCTTGCTCCTTTAGGTCCTTCCGGCTGGGTTTCGGCAAGGCTGGTGTGGTTCGCTTCCCGGCGCGAGGCTTGTCTTTGGGATAGACCAGACGAGGCGGGCCACGATTCTCGGTGTGCCCGTTGCCGAATCCGTTGTAGCCTTCACCGTATAGCCTAGAGGGAGGAAAGGACAGCGAATGGGGCTGGGTTTGGATGAGCTTGTACTCGTCGATTTCCTGTTTCCATCGTTTCGTATTGTCCTCGAGGCGCGCTTGTTTCTCCTTCAGGGCCGAAGTAGCGATTTTATCCCGAGCAATGATGCGCTCCAGCTGGTAGGCCTTGAACGATTCCTCGGTACGCACAGGTATCTTTGCCTCTGGTGTAGGCTCTTTGGAGGCATGGTTCTTGGAGGCTGGGGGATCGTCTGCGGAGCCATTCTCGGCAGTAGGCGTAGAGGAGGAGGGTGCGGGTGGAGCAGGATCCGACGAGGCAGCCGATGTGGGTTCGCCAGAGGTCGTAGTAGGGATCGAGGCAGACGCCGGGGCAGACGTTGATGCGGTTGCGGATGCGGATGCAGAGGCAGAAGCAGAGGCAGCGGCAGAGGAATCCGATGAAGATGCCATCGCGACAAGAGTGTCGCAACGGGGCGACGTGCCGCTTCGGTTCACAGCAACCGGGCACACGGTACTGAAAGGTGTCTCACTGATTCAGCCCTGGCCTTTGGAGGGTCGGTTGACGGCAAGGAGGGAGAACAATGGAGCTCAAGGTCGATGTGTCTCGATCGCGTTGTCGCGCTTTCTGGGATCGGTCGCGACTGGAGAGAGAGCCCTGGAGACGCTTGGGGCCTGGTGAACCTTGTATGGCGCTCGGACCATGCGAGTCTGAGTGAGAGGTACGTAGTGCTGCTTCAGTACCAGGCCTGGGTGCCCAGAACATATTCTTAAATCGACACCATTGATTTTCCACCCGTCCATCTCCTCCAGCAACAAGAGATGAGGTGCACGATCCCAGAAAGACCTGTCAGGAAATGCAGATAGTCAGAAATGATCATCTAACAAAGTATTCGTTCCTGATATGTCCAAGGACAGGGTCTGGGAGAAGAGTTAACGGCGCCACTGGATTCCACAGGACTGTAATACTCACTAGTGGTATACATGCTGCAGTATAAGAATCATAGAGTTAGAGCAAGTCACTAGGGGCCCGTGTAGTTTGTTGTCCGCACCTAGGGGAGCTGGTGCGTACCGAGGTACCCATGCCACTCGAGCTCCTGAAGACAGGCAGGGCAGGGCAGAGCAAAGCAGTGCAGCCAAAAGAGGGCCCAGAGCTTGACAATGCTGGACTTGGCAGCGTTAGATTCCTAGGTACTGGCTTGCATTGGATGCTGTCATACGTGGATGAACCGGACGGAACCTTACGTACCTAGGTACTGACCGTTCGTTTTGTGCCTGGAACGGCCAGGAATTCCCACAGAATGCCCCCTCCCCCACCTTGAAATGCTGTGGAGGGGTAAAAAATCACCTGCGCCTGGCCACAACGGGAACCTTACGTTCGCAGCTGCTACCCAAGACATCACGAGCCCACCTTCCTTCCTCCCTCCTCGAGTCCCCCAGCTTTGTTCCCAACCCCTCTCTCTCCCCTTCCTACATCAGTCAGGTACGAAGTTACTCGGGAGACTCTTCTAGACCCTCCTTACCTTCGTTCTTTCCACACTCTCTCCCTCCCGTTTCCAATAACCTCGTCCAACACTCCGATCCCAATCGGAAACCACCTGCAACCATGGCGACCGAAGAGAAGGAGATCGGTCAGTTAGCTCTCCCTCCTCTCCTCTCCTGACGCACTCATCCCTCCCCGTCCCGTCCCTCTGCTCCAGCTGCAGCTCACCCGGTCCCTTGACTACGCTACCGTGAGCTCGAGTGCAGTCGAGCTCTACCATCGCACCTTCACTGTGCCTAGAGACTCGAGACTCGAGACATGAGCTCCCGCCACCTGCAGACCGCCTGCCGAGCTCCATTGTTGCCCTGCCGATGCTCAATGGCTTGAGTCTAGGTCACGGCTTGCATGAAACACATGCTAACTGTACCCCACAGATTACTCTCTCAACAACCCGGACACCTTGACCAAGTACAAGACCGCGGCCGAGATCTCCGAGAAGGTCCTCGCTGCCGTCAAGGATCTCTGCGTCGCTGGCGAGAAGATCTCCGACATCTGCGGCAAGGGCGACCAGCTGC
>JACBFG010000015.1:799195-814140 GCA_013435955.1 Diaporthe sp. HANT25 | reverse complement strand
CCCCCCCGAGGACGAAGCTCTCGCGGCTCTTCTACTGCACGTTGGCCCTGCTGACGCTGGCGTGACGCAGGTTTTGCTCACCCTACGACCGTCTCTCCCAGCTCCTATGTCACCCCTTACACCCCACTGAAGACGGACGAGAAGGAGGCTGCCATAGAACTCCAGGAGGGCGAGCCTGTCAAGATCCAGCTTGGTGCCCAGATCGATGGCTTCCCCTCGATTCTTTGCGACACCATCATCGTCCCGGCCAAGGACAAGAAGACCGATGTCATCGAGGGCAAGACCGCCGACCTGATGCTGGCTACGCACTACGCCAATGAGCTGCTCCTCAGGCTCATGCTCCCCCCCGGAACGCTGGCCTCTGGCACCGACGAGGAGAAGGCCAAGGCTGCCGCTGCCAAGCCCAAGACCCAGGCCCAGATCAACGACCTGGTCCAGAAGATTGCCAAAAGCTACGACGTCAGCATCGTCGAGAGCACCACCTCCTGGCTGTTTGGCCGCAACGAGATCGAGGACAAGAAGAAGATCGTGCTTGCACCGGGCGAGGGCTCCAAGGGAGACGGCACCCCCGAGGTCGGCGAGGTCTGGGGCGTCGAGATTGGCATGAGCTCCGGGTCAGGCAAGGTCAAGCAGATCGACCAGCGTTCCACCCTGCACCGTCGCACTGCCCAGCAGTATGGCCTGAAGCGACCCACCTCTCGCAAGATCTACTCCGAGGCCCAGAAGAAGTTTGGCTTCTTCCCCTTCAGCTTGAGGCAGCTCGAGGACGAGAAGGACGCCAAGACCGGCGTGGTCGAGTGCGTCCGCAGCGGTGTCTTCCGCCAGTATGAGCTCGTCGGCGACAAGGATAATGCCCCTGTCGTCAGGACATGGACCACCATCGGTAAGAACCGCCTACGCGTAATACAGGTGCCCTCAACATTGCTGACCAAGCCATGCAGCCATCACCAAGAACGGCATCACGAGGCTCGGAGGTCCCTCTGCCTGGGACTTGACCAAGTTCAAGACCGACAACAAGATCACGGATGAGGAAATCCTGAAAATCCTCGAGCTTCCCCTTGCCAAGAACAAGGGCAAGAAGAAGAAGAAGACGACCGCCGAGTCGTAAGTTGCCCTCAAGCTTTTGCCCCTCAGCGTGAGTGGAATGCGTCACGTTGGCAATTTCGCTGGTTGGACAAAAGGCTGCATTGCGAGGTTTGGGCGAATCTAGCGCCCGTGGGTGCGCACAAGTCAGTTGAGGTATGCGCAGCACAGTCCGTGTGAAGGCTGCGGACTCCAGGAGAATCCCATCCCCATGGCGGGGAGAAAATTGGTGTGGCAGTTGTCCTGCAGGTGATCGGACTTGCGACGCGGACGCACCGGCACAATTGTGGGAATCTGTTGAGACCCGAGGGATCATCAGGAAGGAGGCACGGGTAACGCCAAAAACGCATGCAAGTAGGGAAAGCCCAAGAAAAGAAAAAAATAGACCAACATTGGATGCGACAACCCGGACCAGACTTAATGATGCGGATGAAATTGTGAGCCCACTGGCAGGAAGCCCTGGTGTCGAGCCCGTACGAATGGGCCGTTTCTTTCTCGTCCATGCCAGGTGGGAAGCCGTCCATTACAGCCCGCCCTTTGTGCGTCAATCAGTGAGTGAGCGAGCAAGCGGGCAACGAGTGCTATGAAGTTTTGGGCCCTGTCCAGCTCCACGCCACCCATTCAGCCGTCGCAGCGACTCACCCTCGCTGTTTCTGTTGCCATTTTTTTTTTTTCTTCTTTCTTCTTCTCAGTATTCCTCTGTCTTCCTTAGCATTTTCTGGCGGGTCTTGGGCGCTGGGTCCGAGCAGATGAATGCAACTGCGATCAAGGGGGGTCGGGGGATATGCTCTCAGAGTCGACTTCTTTGACCTCGTCTGACAAAGGTCGACTGAGTTGCCGTCTACCCCTGAGCATACTCGCGGCATCACAGTAATTCCGCCCGGAAATTGCTGGGCAGGAGAACATTGTATTGAGACTCCATTTAAGTGTCATCAAGCTACCGGCCTACCCTCATAGAGTTTCGGGTGGTTCGAGCTGTTAGAGGGCACTTGTGACAGCGGCCGGTCGTGGGAAGAAGCAGGTGGTGCCCTGGACGGTTTTGGTAGCACTGAAGAGGATCCTCGGCCGCCTGTGCAGCCCCTGACAGCGCAGGATCGGTTCGCCAACCCGCGCCTCCGAAACCTGTCAAGACCCCCTAGCTTGGGCCTGTTGGCACCCTGTCAGCAGCCCGGCCCAGCCCAGCCCAGAGCTCTTTTTTGGAGAAGGCAGTCCGTTCTCAAATTTCGAACCTCCTTTCCAAACATTCCGTTCCCAGAGCTGCATCTCCGCCTCCGGGAACGCGTTGCAGCACCAAGCTCCCCACCCAAACAGTACGGCTTTGCGCCCGGACTGAAGAGCACACAGAGAAGTAAACCAGAACCTCTTCCGAATCTGCACCAAAATAAATGTTAATATTGCATATAGGGTGGTGTTCGCAGGCGCAAACCACCGAGGCCGTGAGCAGGAGCGCGGCCGGGCCACGAGGCAGCACGTCCAAGAGGAGGGGGGTTGAACCCACGCCCGGCGCTCCCGGGGCGGCAGCCATGACTGCACCACCGACAACGAGAGCCACGCGCTCGCGATACTCGAGTCCGGCTGTGGGTGGGACAGGAACAGGGCCACGGGGGTCCAACGATAGCAGCAGGGCCAAGGACAAGGAGAGCAGAGATGCGGCGTCGCTGGACCGGTCGAGGCAGTTCATGGAGGCATGGATAGAGCCCGAGCGTGCGAGGCTCACGAGCTTCCAGGAGGACGGGCTCATTCGGCAGGGGGTGCTGGAGACAATGGAGCCGCTGGGAACGAGGCCCAAGCCGGCCATGTTCAGGAAGCTGCTTGGGGCGAGCAGTCCGTTTCACGGTGGCGGAGGCGCGTCGGGGGCCCGTGACGGCTCCTCGGGGCAGGATGGGAGCGCGTCGACAACGGGGCCACGCAAGAATGGAGGCAAACGTATTGTTCTGAAGCGGAAGAATGGAGGTGCTGCTGGGGACAATAGCTCGAATGGCCGACTCGATCTGTCGGGCACCCAGTCGCCCACCCCCTCCACTGCTGCGGCGACACCCCAACCTTCGTCAACACCTGCACCTGAGGCGGGACTCAAATCTGGAGCAGAATCTGAACTCGAACCTTCAGAGGCAGCAGCAGCAGCAGCAGCAGACACGAGAGCAGGTGCAGACTCAGAAACTGAACCTGAGCCAGAGCCAGACCTTGAACTTGAACCTGCACTTCCTCTCCATGAGAATAACAACTCGCCAGCCCCCACTGCTTCTGCTGCAGCAACCAAACAACAAGCTTCAGCCTCGATACCACCGACTTCAGACATCGTTCAGCCAGATTCTGAAGACCAACCCACGTCAGAATTGACACCAACCCCTCTACTGCATAGTGAATCTGTCTTGCGCAGCTCACCAACTCCACGACAACGGCGACGCGTATCTCAAAGCTCGCCGTCTCCTTCTCACCACTCTCAATCAATCCCACCTTCACTGCCCCCCTTGACACAGCCTGCACTCGCGACACGCTCTGCGTTATTCCCACCCACATACTCTTCAAACCCCTTTCTGCCTGACCCAGTCAAGCAATCAATCGAAGACCTACCCTCATTCTCCTCATCTCACCAACCTACGACACCGCGATCTGTCGCGTCCTTCAACGACATTGACGATACTTTTTTCAAGCGCGAATCATCAGCGCAAAGCGCGTCAATTCTCGAAATGGCTCCTAAAACGCGTGCGCAGTCGGCCGCGCCGCCGCAGACTACTAGTCCTGCTGCCCAGCCATCTACTGATCACCTATCTGCCCCTCAGTCGCCAGCCCAGCCACAGCCGCGCGATGGGCCTCACTATACCGAGTCTGAGCTCCAGCGCATCGTCGAGCAGAAAGAAGTCGTGGAGAAGGCATTTGACGCGGCCGTGGAGGAAGCCCTGCAGCATCAGAGATACGATGTGGCATACGCGTACCGAATGCTATTCGAAGAGCTTCAGGACAATGCACGCTTTCTGTTGCTGGCTGAGTCTATCTTCCGCCAAACGGCCAGCGGAGATTCGGTCTTTACTTTCAGCCTCTACGTCAAGCCCAAATTGGCCGAGGCAAACAAAGACGGGGCTGCCATCAAATACTTTGAGGCAGAGGAGCACGAAAACAATGAATACGTGCCCCACCCGCCGCAGCCTGGTCCGTACAGGGATCTCGTCACCCTGGACCTGTCAAGGCTGCAAGAACTTGCCGACAACAAGAAACGCAAGCGGGACGAGGACAACAGCGGCGATGAAACCGCTGACGAGAACGACCTCCAGCAGCAAAAGGAGCTGCAGAGTGCAGACCAGGCAGAGGCCGAGCCAGACACAGCTGAGGTTGAGCCCGAGGCGGTCGCCACACCGCCCCACCCTTCCAAGAGGCAGAAATTGCAGACTCGCGAGCCATCCACCGGCCGCTCCGCCGGTCGCAAGACTGCATCTGCATCTGCATCGCGCGGAATGAATGGCCGCGCAACCGCGTCGCCCTCGCGGCGCAAGACTCGCTCGGGCTCAGTGGCCAGTGACTCCTCACTGTCGACGGCCAAATCCCTGTCACCACCGCTCTCACCACCGCAAGAGGCCGACGAGGACAAGCCGATGCAAGACATCGGCGACGTGCCCACTGCTACCGCTGCCGCTGCCGCGTCCGCTGCCGACGCCGTTCCTGCCGACGAGACGGGCGCCCCCAGCACCAACGGGGGTGAGCCAGGACCTGGTCCTGAGCTCCAGCCAATAGCGGCGCGCCCAAGGCGGGCACCCGCTAGAGGGCGACGAAACGCAAATGCCTCTTCGGAACCCAACGCCAACGCCAACAACAACGCCGGCCAGCAGAACGCTGCATCGACCAACCCCGTCGGCGATGCACCAGGCCTGGGACCACAGCGTTCCAGAAACCCTCGCCGCGGCGCTCCAGACTTTACGCCCACCCAGAAGCTGAGCGAGGACGACTTGACAACCACGCGCAGACGCGCGGCGAGGGAGATCACCCATCGCCTGACCAACGCCGCCCGCTCCAAGGACGACAGCCACGCCAGAGCCGAGCCGATGCCAGGCTCACTTGTTCGTGAGCTGTCCCCGCAGTCGGACCTGTCCTCGGTACCGGATGTGGAGGAGCCAGAGCCGGAGCCGCAGCCGCAGCCATCGCCATCTGCTCCGACTGGCCGCGGTGCCAGAGCCACCCGTGCCTCAAAGCGGCAGCACGAAGACGGCGACGGCGACGATGCTGCATCGACTTCGCCCGATTTTGCTCCCCACGCAGAGCCAAGTACTGGCATGACCTCTCGGGCTGCAACACCTGTCCGCCCTGCCAAACGGGCTCGTACTGGTCCGCGACTTAAGGTGTCGTAAGTACATCTCGTTTCCCTCCTCGCCCTCACCTGCATCCCACTTCCTGCATCGCGTTCTCATGTTCACAAAATTGGACTTGAATCTACTGCCTGCAATTACCAAGAAATCACGGGCCTGCACCGCTCTTGGTGGATGGAAATGGTCTCGCTCGATTGGACCTGCCTGCACTCACTACGGAAGGCTCGTTTTTGAGCATCCTCTCCATCCTCACAACAAGCACCACCACACACTTATGTGACACGTGGAATCATTACTGACGTACCTTCACTCACTCACAGGCCGATGAAGAACAAGGCAGGAACTGCGGCTGGGAATCCTCGTGCCCGCGCCGATCGTGCCAGCCCTACCATGAATGGAAACCCGAACGCTCAGGTACGTCCGATTTGTTTTCATATTCACATTCATCACGGTCGTCGACGTGTTTCCATCCAATTCAGCCTTATCACCTCCTCTATTCTGTGCACCATTACTCGTCCTTCCAGCAGGTTCCATCATTTCTCCATGGTTGCACCAGCTGTGTGTTTTTCTGCACTTCTTGGGTTTCGCGCGCTGGTTCGCGCTGGTGGTGGTGCCCAGTGCCGGGGGGTTGTCAGCCAAGTTTTGGGTTTTGGCCCTCAGGCCCGGGCCCTGGCCCTGCGCAGGTGCAACTGCAGTGGCAGGCCCCCCAGTGGCTGATCCGACACTGCCGCCCACCTTTCCTTTAGTGAGGTGTGGGCGAGTCATCCCTGCTCATCTCATCACTGGACACAACGCCACGCCTTCCCTGCCTCAATGTCTCAAAACTGCCTCTGCCCGGACCGTCCCAAATGACCACCTCTATCAACACCCAACTAACATGTTGATACAGGTGGACAATGATGATTTCTGCTCGGCCTGCGGCGGCAACGGCGAGATCGTCTGCTGTGATGGATGCACTCGCGCCTTTCACCAGCTGTGCCATGATCCTTTCATCCCCTACAGCGTCCTCAGCGACGAGGACGAGGAGTGGTATTGTTGGGACTGCAGCATCAAGCGCGACCCGGGACTCGTCAAGCAGCACAAGGGCCCATGGGGACCTCTGATGACCGCGCTCGATAAGAAGCATGCTGTGAGCTACCGTCTGCCTAAGAAAACCCGGGAGTACTTTGAGGGCGTCAGGACAGGCCCCGATGGAGAGTACGAGGACTTTGTCCCACAGCCCAAGGGAGCAAAGTAAGTCCCATCCTTTTCCAGTATCACTGCTTCAGCTGTACCCATCTGTATTTTGCATACTTTCGGCACCCTGCAGCCTCACTCTCATTTCCAACCATTGTCCATCAGTGTACCTCTGCCCTTGTTGTGCCACGTCAGCTGACAAGTTATCGCAGGAAGCCGAAGGCCATCGACAAGAAGGAGTTTGATTTTCACCAGATTGTCGACAAGGACAACAACCCCGTTCTTTGTCACTCCTGTAAACAGGCCACCAGAGAGGACCGCCCCATTCTCCCTTGCTCAGCGTGTGGCCTATGGTGGCACACTGACTGCTTGGATCCACCTCGGGCTATTACCCCGAATCCAGGCTTGTTCAGGTGCCCATGCCACATCGATAACATCCAGCAGGCCGTCGGACCTCTGGGCCCTGCCCACAAGTTCCGGAAGATCAGGGGCCAGTCTGAGATCCACTATGCCTTCCGCCGCGGCAACGTCAACAATGGCTACATTGAGATCGAGGATGATTCGGAGCCAACAGGCCACAGCGGTTTCCGTGATCACAGCTTCGGACATGTGTACCGCCTGTCTGCAGGGGGTGTGCAGGCAGACTTCATGCACAAGTAGGTTGGAGCATATGTATATGTTGTTGGCTCAGACACTGACATCAATCTCCAGACTTCTTCGTGATCCCAGGGTTCCGAAAAAGCCGGTCACACTGCCACGGAGACTTCGCGAAGGCGATAACAGGGAGAGAATGAAAGCCGCTCTGAACCTTCTGCAGCTCAGAGAAGCCGGAGTGTTGCATGACATCTATTCTGCTGATGTCAAGAAAAAGTCCGGCCTCGTGACTTCTAATGACAAAGCAAACGTCACCGATGAGTCCTTGGATTCTGCCAGCGTCGAAGAGCTCGCGGCAATGGAGGAGGCGACTCGCAAACAGTACGACAGAATTGTCTCCGAGCTGAAGAAACGTGATGAACGGAAGCAGCGGCAGGAAGATGCCGGCGACGCTGCTTCCAACGTGGCTTCCAACGTGGCAGAGGCATCCGGTCCTACGGCTACCAGAACACCTCGCAGAAGCGGCCGCCTCACTTCCTCCACCTCAGGCGAGAGTCAACAGGGCGCAGGAGCGGCGAAGAAAGACAATCCTGATACCAATGGTGCGGACCTACAGTCGAAGCCCACCGGTCCTGCTTCCCTCACGAACGACGAAACAGCCAAACACGACGACGATTCCAGTGTCACCCAGGTCGTCTCGAATATTGTCGACGCGGCAGTAACATCTGTGGCTGGTAAAGATGCCACATCTACTACTGACACAATCACGAGCATGGCTGCGAACGTCGAGCAAAAGGTCGACCAAGACCATACTGCACAGGTCGCCATCGACTCGGCCCTCACCCCGGTCTCCGAAGCAAATAAGGAAAACGATGACCAGACTTCGGCGGTTACGAACATCAAGCCTGCTATGAGCGGCGTAGAGACTCCCGAGACGGAGCCGAATGTACCAGATCAGGATACATCTCCAGCAGATGCCATGGAATTGGACTAAGACCACACGGCAGGTCTCAACATGGCCTGGATTGATTATCCCAGACTCACCCCTAAATTCATCCGACTATTACCCACATCCATCACCTACCTACCTTCCATACTTTACCACACTCTACAGCAGAGCCGATTCTCGGCAACCTTGTGACAACAGCCTAGGCACGAAGCCCGGTGTCACCTTGTAGGAATAGCTGGGCCTTCATATCATCAATGTGTTGCGATTGCACGGGGCGTACCAACCAGCATGTATCACCTATCACCCGACCGAATAAAACGGTACCAGGAGGGTCTCATTGATTCAGTCTGTTCTTTTTTCTGCAAGGGTTTCAGACATGCGCAGATTTGCGTGCGGCATTGCATCAAAGGGGCAGCTTGTTGTTTAATATGTTTTCTTGCATTTCGGTTTCATGCATCAGTCGGCTGCACTTTGCCACCCCTCAGTTTACGACTGCCTGAGGAAAGGTCTGGCTACATGTGCTACAGGCAATTAGGGAAGCAGAGGAAGCAGAAGAGATCAGAGTGAGAAGAGGGTGCACCCGATGATGATGATGACGACGCAGTATTTGCTCCATTCGCAGCAAGCAGCAGCAGATGGAAAAGAGAGAGAGGATACCAGGTTACAGGGTGCTGCGAGTCTGGGGGCCAGAGGATCTGGCTGTGCAGACAGAAAACATTGTCAAGTAGAGTTATGCAGGCTCAAGGTACAGCCGGAGACAGACAGACCAAAGGAGCAGAGTCTTCTTGTTGGTGTCACCAGGCAATGAAAATTAATATTGGACCTGCAGCTGCAAGGCTTACGTCTTCCACATCGTGTGCACTACAATGAGCATACACACAATGTCTCATGGGTGGTTAATATGGGGGAGACAGCCAACTGACTGGGCCATTGTGTTGGCCAGCCAGGGCAGCATTGATTGCCATGACCGGTCCTCGCCCAACCTCACCCAAAGAAGAGGGAGCCACCACCAACCACTGTGGGGAAGGTAGGTTAGGCTTGCTGCTGCAGGAGTGGGACATGGTCCGTGCGTCCTCAGCTTCGTCATTGCTTGCTTGCTCGCGGCTCACCAAGTGGACTAGACTAGCTCTGGGGCCAAGGATAGTGCCCGAGCTTCCTCTCAACATCATTCTCACCTTCATATGACAACCTCCTCCGAGCAGAGCCGGCCACTTCCTGGACCAGCAGCAATCTCACAACATCGAATGACTTGGCTCCTGGCACATCTCTGCTAGTAAAGCGCCCGTCAAAAGTCACACATGTGAAGTCCACAAGCCCTAAGAGCTCTGCCCCGTCGTACCCCACCCCCGCCTCCTGCGCTGTGTATCTTCGGCCGGCCGCCTGCGCCAGTACCAGCAACAGCACATTGGTGACGGCCTCCTACACGCACCGGTATCAGAGCTACATTGTCTCAGGGCAAGCTCAGACTGCCCCCTGCGTAGGCAGAGCTAGCAGTCAATTGAAGCACAGGCAGAATGTGGAACGACGAAGACAACAACCCCTACGGGGACAGCTTTGACAGGAGGGACTCGTTTTCCTCGTCCATAGCTAATCCCACCTCCCCAACATCACACGAGTGTGCGTACCAGCTTCATGCGACTCTTTCTCTTTGTGCAGTCTCCAATCTTTCAGCATGTTCCAGGACATCCCCCTTGACTCGTCTGACGACGATGCTGACAGCAGCTGGGACATCATAGATCCTCAGTATGACGTCCCCCAGACCCCAGAGGAACCCCACCAGTCCAGCTACAATGCGCCTGCGACTTCCTCCCCGGAGAGCGACGAGGACGACGAGGCGCAGGAGCAGATGGCACCGCGCAGGAAGCCCGGCGGCTACGACAGCCGCATCGAGCAGATCCTCTACGAGAACCCGGAGCTCCCTATCCTGATCACAGATGCCGGCAAGAGCTTGGAGAGTGGAGGGAGATACATTGTTTATACGATCAGGACAGGCGTAAGCAATCGCAAGCGTCTCCGGTATTTCCAGTGGCTAACAAGTATAACCAGGATCTCGAGGTTCGCAGACGGTACTCCGAGTTCGCTTCGCTTCGAGAGGCGCTCATTCGACTTCATCCCACCATTATCATTCCTCCGATCCCAGAGAAACATACCATGGCGGACTACGCGGCCAACCCGACGAACGCGAAGCAGGACCAGCAGATTATCGACCTTCGGAAGCGCATGCTGGCAGTGTTCCTGAATCGCTGTCGGAGAAACCAACAAATTCGGACGGACGGGGTCTGGTGGCGTTTTCTCGACCCGAATGCGAGCTGGGTATGGTTTCCTCCGCTGAAGCGTCGTACGTGATGAGTGGATGCTGACTTGACAAACTTTCAGAACGAGGTTCTACATTCTCACCCAATCGCTTCGATACCAAAGTCTATTTTCAAAGCTCCTCCGTTGGATCCTGCGAACCCGACGCCTGCCCACAGCTACCTTCCTATCCCTACGTCTTCCAACAAGCTGAAGTCGCAGCAGACCATTGGACCCGGCGTGGATGGAGCTTTTGGAACTGGCAACAACGCGGGGCTGTCCCGATTTCCGCCTGAAAATGCAAACCTAAGCGAGCAGGAGCTAGATCCTTATTTCACTTCATTTGAGTCCTCTATTAAAGAGCTCGAGCAGCTCCTGACGGGCCCAATGGAGAAGGTGAACCGGCGCACACTCAGTCACTATTCTTTACTGGCGACAGACCTGTCTGAGCTTGGTGCAAAGTATAACGCCTTTGCGTTGTCTGAGCAAGATCCTACGCTCGGCCCCGTCATCGAGCGGATCGGACAAGCCGCAGACATGTCATACGTTGCCACGGAAGAGCTCTCGACCTCTCTGGGTGCCAGCTTTGCGGAGCCCATGAGGGAGAATGCGCAGTTTGCCGGAGTCGTCAGAAGCGTCCTGCGATATCGGATCATGAAACGGATACAACAGGAGGTCACCAATGATGAGCTCAACAAGAAAAGACTGCTGCTGGACCAGCTTGAAAGGAGCGAGGCAGAGGCCCGCAGGATCGACCAGTACCTGAGCGGGAGCCAACAGATCCAGACGCCTCGGAGGTCTACAAGTGTGCAAGATTCTTCGAACCACCACCGCAGGGAAGGCAGCCAGGAGGACACGGCTTCTATCGATTCCGACTTTCCGCCCACCCACGGCGACATCTCGTCAGCTCCATCGGCCAAGATTGGCTCCCCTGAGCGGTCAAACAGCAGCCCGGGCCACAAGAAGGCGGCGAGTGGCAACTCGATCACGAATAAAATCTTTGGCCCGATACGTCATGCTGTGCAGGGGGTTGTCGATGTCGATCCCGAGAAGACTCGACGAGACACCATAGGCAGGACTCGGGAGTCGATTGCACAGCTTGAGCAGGCGCAAGTTGCTGTTGCCAAGGACGTCAAGGATGCAAGTGCCAGCGTTCTCAAAGATATGAAGCGGTTCCAGAAGGAGAAGGAGGATGACCTGAGGCGCTACATGGTGAGTATTCTCGTTGCTGATCCTTTTGCTCTATCCCACTCTCATGAGCACGAGCTAACTAATACGTTCACAGCTCGCCTACGCAAAAAGCCAGATCGAATGGGCTAAAAAGAACAAGGAGACGTGGGAGGAGGCAAGAGCCGAGGTTGACAAGATCGATGAGTCTTAGAAGGCCGGCAAAGGAGATGCCTCGAGCCGTTACTGACGATGAGATGATGAGGATGAGGGATGACTGCGTTCCAGCCAGATTCAAAAGGCCCCAAAATGCCTTAGAGACTCGGAGGTCACGATATGGGGCTGTAATTTTATAATGTAAGCTGCAAATAAGTTGCTGCATGATCACGGAACCCGAACGCCCAGCAAAGCGGAAAGCCAACGGAGCGTTTGGGCGGCTGTTCCTTCTGCGCGGCCTTCCTCGGTAGGTTGGGCTGGGCATGCATTCTTGACAGCAAGACAATGAATTATCCAGATCAGAGATATTAGTTGCTTGTGGGTGCTGGCTTTGGCGTTGAGTGAGTGCATAGCTGGCCAACCGTACTGTCAGCTTGCAAGCACCCCAATGAGAGGGCACCTACTGTTCTATGCGAGTACCTGGGTAGCCCCAGTCAGGGATGTGAGGCCAAAGTGGGAGGCCAAACGGCGCCCCTGGTCCTCAACGGTAGCTAAGCTACGATAACCGATAAGGAGGCGGCAGGCAGGGGGTGCTGAAGCTCTCTCTCATTGACTGCTCATTGTCGCAGCTGGGCCGGACATCCACTTAACCAACCCAACTTCACTCCGTTCTCTTTCAAGTCACTTTCCAAGCCGCTGCTCTGGACCCAACCGCGCTCACACAGGATATGTTACTTCGAATGCGATCAAAATCACGCGTCAAGCTTATGTGTCTGAAGTAGCCGCACCCGATCAGTGGACGGAGCGCATCATTGTCGCAAAACGATTGTCGCGGAACGCCTGTCGCAAGCCATCATGGACGCGAGCGCAACGCCCATCACAAAGATCGACGAGCCCGGCGTCCGGGCCGAGGGGCAGCTGCTCATGCAGCTGCGGCAGGAGGTCGCCCACCTGCTCGGTCGGTCTCAAATAGGCTTCCCCGGCGCTCAGCCGGTGAGCTTCTCGAGGAGGCACCTCCAGGAACTGATGACCAAGGAGTAAGTTGGCGAGGCGGAGCACCTCGGCCGGAGCCAGACCCTCCTCACAACGGCTGGCTAACCTGGTATCCCTCGACGCAGCTATTTTGTCTGCGAGAAGACGGACGGAATACGATACCTCCTCTACCTGACCGCAGACGAGAACGGCGAGGAAATCGCCTACCTGATCGACCGCAAGAACGACTTCTGGTTCATGCACTACCGCAACCTGCACTTCCCGACACCCGAGAACGAGGGCGGCCAGCACGACAAGTCCATCATCGACGGCGAGCTGATCATGAGCCGGCAGCCGAACGGCACCGAGAAGCCGCAGTTCCTCGTCTTCGACTGCCTCATGCTAGACGGCATGTCGCTCATCGAGCGGCCCCTCGACAAGCGGCTCGCGTACTTCAACCAGAAGATCTACGCACCCTACCGTCAGATCTTCAAGAAGTACCCGGACGAGGCGCGGTTCCAGGCGTTTCAGCTGGTCATGAAGGAGATGCAGCTCGCGTACGGCATGGTCAAGATGTTCCGCGAGGTGCTCCCGAACCTGACGCACGGCAACGACGGGCTCATCTTCACGTGCCGCGAGACCCCCTACAAGTGCGGCACGGACGAACACATACTGAAGTGGAAGCCCGCGGACGAGAACACGGTCGACTTCAAGCTGCAGCTCAGCTTCCCGACGGTGGAACCCGACGAGCAGGACCGCGCCGAGGGCATGACGGAGCCGTACGTCGACTACGAGGGCGTGCCCGCCGCGAAGCTGCTCATCTTCGCCCAGGGCCAGGTCGAGCGCGGCGCCGACCCTTACGTGGAGTACGGCGACCTCTTCCTGACCGAGGACGAGTGGGCCACGCTGAAATCGCTGGGCGACCCGCTGACCGGCCGCGTTGTCGAGTGTTATGTTGACGAGAGGGGCCGCTGGCGCATGTACCGCTTCCGAGACGACAAGCACCATGCCAATCATATTACTGTTGTTGAGAAGGTCATCGAGAGCATACATAACCCCGTTACGCAGCAGATGCTTGAGGAGGCTGGGCCGGCTATCCGGGATAAGTGGAAGGCGCGGGAGCGCGAGGGTGCGCGTAGGCACTGAGTGGGTGGTCAACTAAGGACATGGTTGGCGGGTCTGTCACTACCCTGGTACATCACCCTCGCCAATCGGCTGGTCGGGTGCTTACAAGCGGGGCTGCTTCGCGACCTACCACGCGCATTTGAAAAATATATGGGAGGGTTCCCTTCGCCGGACGATTTTGCCCACTGGGTCCCGGGCACTACGATCACGGGTGATCCCACGCGTGTCAATCCCTTTCGATGGGGTTCGGACGAAGATTATACGGAGTTCTTGAGACAAAAAGACAAGTCGAAGCAGCATAGAAGGGGTGCTGTTTAAGGTGTCCACTGCTTGAGGTGGACTCCGAGGTGGCCTTGCAAAGGGCGGCGACAAGAAAAAGGGTGAAACAGGAGCCAAGGAGTCTCTTTGGGTCTTTTTTCTCGATTGATGGATCGATTGGTTTAACTGTTCATGGCGTTTGGGAAAGTGTCATCCAGGAAAGAAGCTGATCAGGGGAAAGGAGCCGCTTCTGGATTGGTGATGTGTTATGTATAATCTGTGATAATAATTCTCATACATCCAAACCTCCTGCCACATCCATGTTCTCGTGCTGGAACGCCTTGTTTTACCTTTGGGCCCGTCTAATTGCTTTCATAGACCTGGAGTTCTCGTGAAGGATGGGATGAAAGCTACGTCTGAGGCTGGTAAGTATCTGAGGTGAGACTGAAGGGGTCAGGTCGGAAGTCATTTGCGTGAGGAGACTAGTACGCAGCATTGAGAAGATATTATGTTTCTTGTTGCGCAAAACCAGATGAAACTATGGCTGTAGAAGTGTGTGTAGTGTAATTTCATATTGAAGAGATATAACCTAGGTACTTTAGTATGTATCCATGTGGACATTTTGGGCCATATCGGTACCACATCAGGCCCAGTTGAATAACACAAGAACATATGGAGACCAACATCCATCCGGTGACAGAGCAATTCTCTATAGCCCCATCGGGTTTTAAGATTGTCCTGGAGAAACCAGACTGCATGGGGCTGTGCTCTAAAATACAGCGGTGTCGGCTGCCGTGGTACGCCCGGAGTGCTGATCGAGAACTATAACACAGCAAAAGTCTCCCGCTCCCAGCCACTGAAGTTTTCAGGAAAGC
>JACBFG010000015.1:759974-799180 GCA_013435955.1 Diaporthe sp. HANT25 | reverse complement strand
CCCCCCCCCCCCCCGGGTTCACACCGGGCCTCCGAGAACTCGCTCTTCTCTTAGTACGTCAGACCTCCTGCTGTCTTCTCTGATCTGGGCTCTCAGTAGGGAAAACCTGTGATGAACATCTACATAATAACTCGGAGCAAGGACCGAATTGTATTTGATTTAGACGACTATTGAAAAGAAGAGTGGGTGAGTGAGAGCAACCACTTAAGCACATTCCCACTCGGTCTCCACCACGAGCAGTAAGTCTTCAAGCAATATGTTTCTCCGGCTAAATTAAATGCATTCACTGTTAATGGTGTCCCCTGAACAAATCATTCAGACGACCTACAGTCTGGAACTCGTGATTATTGATGTGCGCTCAATGTGTACGATGATACCTATGCACACAGTCTGAAACATACCTCTATATTCACCCCTTGCCTTGAGCTGACCCTGAATCTGGAATAGTCATGAGGACAGAATATGACTGTGCTAAAGTGAGATTAGGGCTCGGCTAAACTTACCCCACATACATTACAGCCAGCATGCCCGGTATTAGGATATGCCATCCGCCATAGAAAGCTCTAATCCATCTATTAAGGCTCGGTCTGCGCGTGTTAGGCCGGTCTCAGAGAAATACTGACTGTCTGACGGTGCCAAGTGAGCGCCGTGTTGATGAAAGAATTTGCAATAGCTTAGCAAGAGGTGTTTTACAAAGAACTCCTTTTGACTGTCCTCCCCTCATATCTGTGTCGTAAATAAGCCATCTTCTGAGTGTAGGAGACATGTAGAAACGACGTATGATTATCAAAGATTAAATCAGATAATTAGCATGTGCGATGGCCCAAGACAATCTACAAGGCGCTTGGTATAACTTGTGTTTTTGACATTGAGCATAGCCTTTGGAAGTTTGGGCGTCGAAACACTTATCATCCCCTTTATTAAAACTGAAGTCTTCTGGCTGGCCTGGCGTTTTGAATGTCTCTCACCCATGACGGATGGATTGTTACCGTGTTTGGGTGCAAGTTTGAATAGAAAAATAGAATTGAGATAGACAACTGGACAGCCACAAGAATAGCAAGTTTGGAGCCTTAGAAGAGATAAGTAGTGAACGGGATCGCGCCCGGAGGGACTTGCGCTTAGTTTGCCGATAATGTATCAATCATATCGTTCCCTGGCCTTATCCTTAAGGGAACGTCCCTTCTTGTATCAAATTGCTGCTCTTGGCCTTGTTGCAAATGTCAACACTGGAGGAAAGTGAATAAAGACTTTTGTGTTTGGGGAGAGCCAGCTGAAAATACTGCATTGAGTTAAAGTAGGTGCTTAATTAAACCGAGAACCTTCTTGGTAGCACAGCTCGCTTAGCTAAATTTGCATCCCGTCACCACCAACTGCTTTGCCGCTTCTCGAGACTCGGTTGACCTCCCATCCAATGGCAAGTACACCATAATCATTTTTGCCCCATACATGAGCAAAAGTTGGTACAGAACTTCTGATGGGAATTACCCAGGCTAATGAGGGGTGTTTCAGGTCTTCATGTTTGGATTCGAGCTACAAAGGAAAGAAATAACACAAGACCAGGTCGTGGGCGCTGAGACTAAACCAGAAACTTTACCACTCATATTTGACATGAAGACTGCTTGGAGACAGAGGATATGCCATGTTTTGTCTCGAAAGATACCAACACCTGCCCTAAGATCCCGCTTGGATTGCCAGGATAATACATATGTTGTACATCGCGTGAAGCTGGACTATAGCATAGCTTAGAATACCACCAAGTGGTGAGCAGAGTTCGTGGATAGCGTGGCGAAGGGGCAGGAGAACATACTGAGCTCTATAGAAAGGCAACTCCCTAGAACCGAGCACGGCCTAGACCTAAATCGGCGTGGGCTCTACAGTGCGTTGGGTAGATCTACACCATGAGTTCAAATAATTTGACGAATGGTTTCCAAAGATGATTTGATTGCGACAGACCCGCTGTCTAATTTGATTTGCTATCAAACGAACGTGTTTCTTTCGATCGGATTTCTCTCACACACTTTCCTCGCTGTCCCAGCATGACCTGACCCCATTAGGCAGTCACGAACGAAATCTATGCTCAAGCAGACAGAGATTTACACTGTGGCCACTGTGATATCTATTTGAAAACGTCAGGGTTGCTCGAGCGTCCCGCTGCTACCCAAATACCTAGAGAACGCATGTCTTAGTTAGCATTCTATGATCAATTGTTCCAGTCTCTGATGTTCGATTAGGGGCTCAATTCAATGCTGGAATCCTTACTGGCATAATTGTTCTTGGCCTGCCGCAAGGCATCTTGAGCACTTCCAAGAAGCGTTTGTGCTTCGTCGATGTGGCTTTGGATGTTCGCAAATGGATAAGCGTCTCTGTAAGTTTTCTGAAACTCAAGGCGTGCTACCGATGCTCTATTCCATGGTTGGGAGCAACCATTAGCCGGGAGCTGATATGTCCGCTGCGAAATAGTTAATGCAAGGGGACTTACTTCACAGCCGCTTCCCCCCATTTGATTGCAAGCCTGGCGCGTTCGATGTGCTGCTCCGGCGTTGTATTCTTCTTAGTCTTTTGGCGATACTTCTCGAAAGCGTCGTGAGGGGTTCCAATGTCCTCTGCGAACTTCTTATACCGATTGTACGCGGTCTGCATCCCCTGGTGCCACGGCCGCCGCACTGCGTATTGATTGGGATTGAGCAGCTGAAACTCTTGTTCCAATTGATTCTTGAGTGCATTCGCATGTCGAGCTTCCTGGCTGAGTCTGCGACTGAGCGTCTGGAGGGAATGGTTGGAGCAGATTATGCTAAGGACTTGCTCTGCAGATTGAACGGAGCGATCGCTCGCAGTGCTCACACCGGAGGCATTGGTGGGAGTGCGTCCAAAATTGCTTCCAGGATAAACACTGCTTGCGTTAGAAGGCCCAGCTACCGCCTGCGGCTGTGGCTGGGAGGTGTACGGCTGGGCTACGACCTGGGGATACTGTGATAATAACGGGTTGAGAGGTCAGCTATTCACAATCGGACTAAGTGGTAACATTTCAAGAGCAGAGAGGAAGGTAATGTCAAAGGAGATTCCTCACTCGCGGCATTTCATGCCGAGGGGGCGATGGCGTAGGACTGGGCCCTCTGCCATCACGACAGCCATTTAGCCACGCCCGAGCCTTGGTACATGAAGAGCACATTGTGAAACCTTGTTAAAATACCTTTTAGGACGATGGATGGTTTATTGAAATATTTTACACAAGGGTTGATGAGATGGAGATGATTTTATTTCTTGTTGAAGGCATGTACGGAATCCGAGCTATATGTCCTCGTGATCCTGCTCCTAGACATCGCCATGGCCGAGCAAATGCGGCGTTGAAGCTGTGAGATTTCCAACAGTATAGGTCTGGATATCACGACCGAAGGTCTGAAACAACGGGCCTGTTCTGTCCATGCGTTCGACCAAGATAGTAGTGGACACTTGGTCGCTTATCCCCGCTTTTCATCGTGAGGCTCAACTCTTTTCCACAAATAGAAGGTTTGGCATGTATGGGGTCAAAGTGCGAATCGTGGGTGATTTCTGAATTTGGCAGTGGAAACGGGAAATCTTTGTTTGTGAGGAACGTTTCAGATCGGGCCGCCGCTATATTCGTGTGTTGGTGGCACAGAATTGCAACCAACAGTGCTCTACAAGATCCAACGGTGAACTTTATATTGACGCTACCAGAAATTCGCCATGTCTTTCATGCACTCTGGTCGCTAATTTGGCTAGCTTGGCTGTTGTTGGTTCACTCTCGAGCCATGGCAAACCAACGGAATCATGTTGGCCAATAGAAAAAAAAAAAAAAAAAATCTTGCGCCCTAAATAGAATGGTCGGCCTACTCCCTCCTACTCGAACATCCTGTCTCCGATCCCCTCACCAACCTAGCGTCACATTCAGACCACTATTCCTGGAGTCGGCTCTGGTCTCCTGCTTCGGGAGCATTACCCTAACCCTACGGGCGAATTACCTGAGCCCTCGCCTCGTCCCGCCCCTCTATCCTCACTCGCCAAGGTCTCTGAAAATCAACCACGGATACTATCTCAATCACAAACCACCAACTCCCTTTCAAAATGAAAAAATTGGCTAAGGCGCTGAGAGAGTTACGCCGCAAGCCAGGGCCAACAGCCATGTCGGCTACAGTCGTTGCCGCAACCAGCGATGCATGCCCAGACGAGCTTACAGTGGCACCCGATACGCAGGACGCAGAAGTTCAGAACTGTGATAGTGGCCTAGAAAGATTGCCAGCCGAAGTTCGCCGCCATATCCTTTCCGCCATGGACCTTCATCGCCTGAAAGCCATCGTCCGTGCCGCCCCCGCTTTCCATCAACAGTATCTCCTCGATCGCAGATATCTACTCAGCACTGCCTTGCAGGTAACGCTAGGAAGTGTCAGCCTCGATGCCTACATCACGCAGAAGGCCATGACTGTACAAGAGGGCAAGCACGAATATATTACTGGGCTGTTAAAAATGTGGCAGGAACGACTACCACACAGTTCGTCGTTCCGGCTTGCTGGTGCAATTACTGAAGCTGAAGCGGTGGATATGGTCTCTTTTTACTTCCAGACTGCAGTCCCGATCGCAAGACATTACATGGACAAAGCGCTGACAGACCTGGCTTACCAAATTGGAGAAGGCACTCATGAATCAGCTTCACAACCCAAGCCCAGCAACATCGAGTGGCAGAGATGTCTACGGGCTACCTACCGGTTTCAATTACTGTGTTGTGCGGCCAAACCTGAGCCGGGACTTGGCCGCGAAATACCTGCAAGTTATGCTACTCGTATATTCTACACACCGGAGCCATGGGAGAGCGAAGAGCTAGTCTGTTTCTACCAGTTTGCCAGAGGTGTTTACGAGAGCGTCTTCGACGACATTGCGGTGGAAGTGCACCCGGATAACCCAAGATTTGACAACCAAGACCGCCCACCTACTCCAGTCGGAGCATTTGAATTCAAGGATTCATGTAAGCCACTGTACCACTTAGTTCGGATGCTTGAATCTCACACTTTGCGCCAGTCAGCCGGCGTAATTATCAAGAGGGAACAACGCTGCGCGGAGGTCTTGATCTCCTACGTACCGTCCTCATTAGTCTCAAGCCCGATGACCGAGAGACCCTGGTGACTACGATGCAACGCAGCATCGTCTCATCATACATACCCCTCGACTCCTCTGTAGGCATCCTCAGCGATGACCGGCAGGAAGAACGGCGTCAGCAAGCGCCGTCGCATAGGGACAAGCTCACAAATGAGCGCGCCCCGCTGCCATTCCGAGGAGATTGTCTATGCGGTCCACCAGTAGCATGGACGATCATCTGGGGTGAGACGTATAGTAATCTGATTGGCATGTATCTGCCCGACAAGATGCGGCAATGGGGTTATATTTTCTGGGATGCGGATAGGCTGGAGGCGCATGGCGGTATGGATGTGCTGAGAAGGCAGTGGGAGGATTGCTGGGATGAGGATCCGAGGGAAGGTCTTTACTGAGAGGTAACAGATGTATCGCATTAGTAGTCTACTGAGCACCGCCTGAAGACGAAGACTCTTCTTGGCAACTTCCTTGAATATCTGATCCCTCCCGGACGGATGTACATGTATACACACATACGCAATGAACTGAATCCATATAGCGTAGCCCGGAATAGAGAACGAAGCCACCGACATGTATACAAGCACGCAATATAATTATAGCCTTACTTACAGCCAAGAACGAACATAACAGAGAATCAAAGACCAGGACAGGAGACATCAGAAAAGAATTTTTTGAGTATTCCAAATGACACACTCCGACATGACTCCGACATGTCTCTTCCAGTTTCATGGATGCCTAACTAGATCGAGATCAGCATAGCAGAGGGAGGCTAGTTGAATATAGTGCCATTGAGCTCCACACCAACACACACATATCTATTCTCGTACTGGAGGCTTAAGAGAAGAGAAAGTAAACTCGTGAAAGGAGTTCTAATTGAGCCCCGGGTGGAGGACGTCTGATCTCTCTGGCCTGGGCCCGGCCACAAGTGGGCCACTCTGACACCTGCATCCACCGTCCCAACATACGACAGACCACGATCCGAGTGACATGGATACGTATCTTCGTGAGCTAATGTCACGTCCACGAGTGAGTAACAGAGTATCAGTGGCTCATCGAAAGATGGGAAGTACTTATACCTACTTCTCCCGGCTTTGAGTCTTCTAAAAATTCCAGAGACCTTCAGTTTCAGGAGCAGCAGTCGGGCTTTTTTGCTTGTTTCGCCGGGGCTCTGGACTCAAAGATTGAAGCCTTAGATGAAGCTTCTCTGACCTCATAGTTGTAAATCGGATATTCGCACCAGCAAAAATGGAGGGCTAATCCGCATACACACCGCCCATATTTACACCTCTAATCAGTTCACACATCCAGACCTAACACACCCAGACTGAACACACCCAGACCTAGCACGCCCAGACCTAATTTACCAATATACGCACACAGAGAGAGAACTTGTCCTGGAGCCCGTCCATACGAGACTCAAAATGCATTATGACACAGCATGCCATGAAGCCTCAGAGTTTTTAATTTTGAATCATTGATGAAGTTCACACTGGCCCAGAACAGTGGAAAGCAAAATGTAACCTGTTACCATGCTATTGTACAAGAGACAGAGACTTTGATTGGCCCCCACCCACAGATGATTTCGGAAGTCGGATTGCCTGTATTGCAAGGCACATTATGAAATGTGGTTGAAGAGGAATATGTGGTGGGGTCATGAAGAGGGGATCAAATTGATCAAACATGAACCGTAAAACGCCGTGAGACCTGAAGAAATTCCATGACCTTCCATCCCAGATGACCCCCGAAGAGAGAAGAACCGGATTAGAACCCTTCCCACCAGCTCCTTACAAAGCCGTCCAGATTCCAAGATGTAAATCTGAGAGAGAAGTCCCGGAAAAGAGAAGGCCAAAGAATGACGAGTAATGAAAAGTGTGGTATTAGAACAGGCTACTGAATAGGATGAAACGTGAATCGTGATCCGTCTCGAGTCCAAGAAGAAGGGTGTCTGTCCCTGAGGAAGTGAAGGACTCAAAACGGTGCCCATGAAGAACCGTCTCGCTCAGGAGCGGTTGCAAGAGAAAAACAAGAAAGGGCCTGAAGTGTCAAAATGCACAAGGCTAGGAGACGCCATCCACGTCTAGATGAGGAGCGCGAGCAGGGTGACCAGCATGACGACGCAGTACATGCCGTTGCCCGTTCCTCCGTTGCCGCTGGCTCCCATGGGCTTTCCGCCGGCGGCCTTCTCGCCGCCGCTGTTGGCGGGCAGGGTGGCGATGGTCGCAGGGCCGGTGGTTGTCGGCTTGTAGGTGCCGTTGCCGGGCGCCGTCATGGTCAGGGTGAAGCCCGTGGCGGTGATGAGGTGGGAAGATGTGGTGATGGAAGAGTTGCTGACCGTCTCAGTTACGGACGCCACGCTCATCGTGATGGTCGTCGCCAGGCTGGTGCTCGTGTTGGTCACGGTCGAGGGGCCGCTTCCGCTGGCAGTGCCGAAGGAGGCAATGGTAACACCACCCTCCACGCTCAGGGTGTCGGTGGACGAGCTGAGCGTGACGTAGATGGTCGTGGGAGGGCCACAGACGCTGGTGTCAACACCACTAATCGTGCTGCTAGTAGTGGTTTCCATGCTTGACACGGTGCTGGTGCTCACAACACTGGTGGTACTGCTGCTAGTGGTCGCCGTACCAGACATGGCGCCTGTGTCCATGGTGGTCATGCCCAAGGTTGTCGCAGAGGGGGTTGCACCGCCTGGCAGAGAAGGCGAGGTGGAGGGGATGGTCGAGAGGCTCGGCAGCGGGTAAGTCTCTGTTGCGGTGTTCACACTGAGGACGATGGAACTCGGCGGGCTATTGGGCGCACCATAAGGGCGATTGCACGGGCCAGCACCGTCGCCGAACTCGAGACAGTTGTGAGGGTTGGCGGGCACAAGACCAGACGTGGTGGAAGCAGTGGCTGACGTGGTGGTGCTGGCCATGGACGACTCAGGACTGGCACTGAGCGGGTCGACTGAGAAAAGGCTGGTTCCAGCAGGGAGGGAACTTGCAGCGGCAACCGAGAGGACACTGATGCCAGAAGTGTTACTAAAGACGGTAGTGGTCATCTGGGTGCTCAGAGTGGTCTGGACCGTGCCGCTGCGAATTGTCAGTTCAGTCTTGGTTGAGATTGACTAAGGCAAGATTTCAGACTTACGAAGTTGTGATCGACTGCTCAGTCTCAGTTGTGCTGCCACCAGAAGAGAAGAAGGCCGTCGTGGTCCTGAGCACGTTGACCGTGGTATCGGCAGCGGTAGTGCTGTTGCAGGTCTCAGTAGCAGAGGTCTCAACGACGCCGGGGGCCATGCTGGATGAGACCATGGAGATGGAAGTAGACATGGCAGTGTCGGTGGCCATTGAAGGGTCACCAGAAACCATGACGTCGCGAGCAGCAATCACGGCAGTGTCGCCATCGTCAATCATGCCACTGAAGCCTTCCAGGTACGACATGCGACCACCAATGCGATCCTCAAAAGCCTGATCGTGGACACGAGTCGCAGTGTTCAACTCGTCATTGAGCTTCTGGATCTTGTCCTGGTCTGCTCGAAACGCGTGGATTAGTGTCAATGTTGACGAGTCTATAAGGTTGGCAACGCCACTTACCCTTGTTGACCTGGAAGATCAGGACGACGATGGCGACCAGGACAATCAGGGCGAACTGGTACTTGGCAAAGCGGAAGTAGTCAAAGTTCTTGGCATACTTGCGAATTCGGCTGCCCTTCTCGACTTTGTCGTTGACGCCAATGTGGCTCTCCTCATCAGGCATCTCGATGACGACAGGAGGGGCCGCGCCAGACTTCTCGGTGGCTTTACCGCCGCGCTCAACAGAGGGAGCCATGATTGATGATAAACGATTGATGTTGAATTGAACTTGAACGAGAGACTAGGTCAAGAGGGGATGGTAAGAATGGTGATCTGCGATGGAGTGCTGGGCTCAAGAGGAAAGGAAGGAAACGAAGGTGGGAGTGTGGTGGTGAGTGCGAAACCAAAGAGTGTGGTGCTGCTGTAGGGAGTCGATGAAAAGACCGTGGGGTGATGGGAAAACAAAAGCTTGCGATGAAGTGAGTATCGACGCGCCAAAGATGAAAGTGAGAAATTTGTCAAGGGTGTAGTCAGGCAGGCAGACCACAGAAAGAGGATCGAAGAAGGGCCGTGTATTTGCACTACAGCATGGGAGAAAGAGGGAGCAACAACAATGTCGCACGCGTAAGTGAGTGGACAAGCTGGACGAGGGGACGGTGGACAGACAGGAGATGCTGTGTGACGCGGTCTGGGGAGAGAGTGTTTGCAGTAACGTTACTCAAGATCAACCCCAGGGGCAGAGGGCAATCGAGACCCTCGTCGATGAGCAGTTGGCTGGGCAGGATGGCACATACCGAGATACTTGAGCTGAGCCTGTTCAATTGGGCGGTCGTTGAGATTGCTGTGACGATGCACGAGTTTGACGTGTGAGGGTGGATGAGGGGTGTGAGGGGAGGAAGAAATGATGGATTGATGACCTCAAAAGTTGGTGGTTGTTGGGATAAGGAAGGAGGTAGGTAGCCGTGTGCTGGGTGCTTGGAGGGGATGGAGCTGTGCGGTTACGAAAGGCAGTAGTGGTGACAGGCAAAGTCTCGATAATGACCTAAACAGCCGACGTTGATATTGTTGACGTGTTTGTCGACGTGGATGCAGCTCTTGGACACGTTAAACTCTGACATAACGAGCACCTCAGTCGTGTGAATCACTCCATCAGTTGCTGCTCCTCGTGCTCCTCCAAGCCACCAGCTGACCGACTCTGTGCTTGTAGCTTTGCCACCTGGCGCATGATTTCTTGTATTTCAAGCAATCTTGGTCACAAAAGCACACAAGAATAACCACAGACTGTTGCTTTCATCAGTATGTACCCATTAAATCGTCATGGACTGGCATTGAACCAATGCCAGCAGTACATCCTTTCCCAGAGCCCCCTTGAGATTACACTCACCCCTTGACTGGTTTTCTCTCTCTCCACATCCCCAAAGATGGTCAGCACCATGGAAAAGGCCCCTGATCTTATGTCTCCTTGTCCAAAAGTTATGGTGTTGTGCACCTTATTGACTAATGGCAGCTCACTCTTCTGGGCCATTGGACCTGTCCCTGGAAGATTGGGAATACACGCAGCAGCAGACGTGTTGCAGTGTACACCCGACATGACACCACAGAATGGAAACAAATTGGTGAGCTGTATGACAGCAGATGAAACACTGCCCAAAATGACAGCACCCCGTCGAGCCATGTGTTTCCATTTGGGAGCATGACAGGTACAAGAAAGCCCTCGTAAAAGCATATGCCACGACTTGTCCTCCAACCTTGCTGCACATGTTTCAAGTCTGCTGACATGCACTTCCGTCCTCGGCTGAAGGTACCAGTCATTCCATCGACTTCGGCCGAGAAGAATGAAGACATGGCATAAAGCACAAAACAGAAAGGGACAACCAAGAGTCTGGTATGACCCCTGTCCAGAGCTGTATCGTCGGCTCCAGGATGATTGCACATTTCTTCTGACCAGCTGCCTAGCAGCTGGCAAACATGATGAGACCTGGGGGGGGGGGGATGGCCAACTCCAGAAAACATGTCGCTCCCACAAGCCATTGTTATCGTTGCACTTGTTGCCCGGGTGGCCGAAAGGTAGCAAAATAAAAGTGTTGGTCACTTGACGCAAACCAGCCATCAAGCTTTCCAAATAATAAAAGAGAGAACCATGCGAATTGGAATCCATGAATTTGGCTCATTGACACATGGACGATTCCCAGTGTGGCGATCTTTATATCTCACAATGTCAGGGTCAAGGTCAAGGTCCATGCCGAGGCCGAGGCCAGCTATACCTGGAACAGGAGCAAGACAGTACCATGTGGAATCAACATCGCTGCTATGGCAGCCAAACCCCCCGATGATTCCATATAAAACCTCATGAGCTCATACCTCACTTGAGCAAGTGAAGCTGTTACCTGGAGCTGGCTAGTGATGTTATAAGCTTGAGGGAACATCGGTCCCAGGGACACTGGCCTGCAGACACAGATGGTGAGATGACAGAGAAAATGGAGTATGAAAGACGGTGGAAATAACGGCTAGGATCCGGATTATCTTCAAAAGGAAACTGCCAGGGAAGAAACACGCGTTTCGAGCGTTGAAAGCATGTGTTGACAGTAGACTGCCGGTAGATTGCCGTGCTGTGTCATTTGCTTCGTGAGAACGTGCATCTCTGTGAGCCAAGCTGTAGGTGAATGGAGATGAATAAGCTGGCAATGTTTGAGAATAAGAGATCTGTGTACATCGAAGTCGAGTCCGGATGTTGCTGTTGTTAGTCAGAGAGCCGAGACAGGCATGGAGGAAGAAGCAGCGAACGTCGTTCCCCTCTGTTCGCGCTATCGATTGGACCCACTTTTAATTGCCTGTGGGGAAGGAGCACGCGCCTGCCGTTGCTCTTGAGTGTCGCGTAACGGGACGGGAGAGGACAGGCTCAGGCTGGGCAGCAGCGCGGGTCCGTTGGATTTTGGGACTGCGACCACGACTACCGACTACCCACCTTTTCCTTTGGCCCGCAAGCTGGCGACGCCTTCCACATCTCGTTCCACCTCCCGCGAAGCTCTGCAACCCAGCTAGCTAGCTACCCACAGCTCTGGCCTCCATCCTGACTGTGTCCGTGTCCTGTCCACGTCACGTCGTCAAGAGTGGCCGTTTCGCGACAGGCCCTCGCCGCTCATTAGCCGCCTCTCGCATCGGCCTGGGTTGTTTTGATTCCACGAGCTGGCCGATCAATACCACCTACCATCCCCAATCGAAACCCCTCCGTCCTCGGCCACTGAGCTGCAGAACATTGCGAGCAACTCCAATCCGCCCTTATCGCGTCGCCGCGGCAATTGAGCGAGGCACTTAGCGCACCATGTCGTCCCGCCGGAGAAGAGCGGCCGAGCCCGCGCCGGAGGAGGAGCAGCAGGAGGAGGAGCGCGACAACGAGGGTCTGCGCTTCAACGAGCCATTGTCATGGCGTGCCGGCAGGCCGATACCAACAGCAGAGCTGCACAAGCGACTCGACACCCTGGCCAAGGAATTGGCAGAGCTGGATCAGGATTGGGAGCACAAGGACTCGTTGACAAAGGTCGCAAAGGAGCTCTGCTCCGCCAACATCCTGGGCCACAAGGACAAGGGCGTTAAGGCGTACGCGGCATGCTGCATGGTGGATATCCTCAAGATCTGTGCACCCGATGCGCCGTTTACTCCATCGCAACTCAAGGTGAGCACGCCACGGCGCTGCGACACTTGCGACGACACACTGACATGGGTCATAGGATATCTTCGCCCTTTTCATCAACCAGATTCTACCCGCCCTACAAGATCCGTCATCTACTTGGAACAATCAACATAGATACGTTCTCATCTCCCTCTCCGACGTCCAGAGCATCCTCCTCCTCGACGAGATACCCAACAACGATGAGCTTTTTGTACGTTTGTTCACTTGCTGCTTCGACACGGTCTCCGGGACCAAGGCGCCGACGGGCGAACTTGTCGGAAAGGACATCGAACACTACATGGCACAAATATTGGAAATGTTGATCGACGAGGCCGAGACCATCCCCTCTAAGGTCATCGACATCATCATGGCCCAGTTCCTGCGCGCCGCAGCCCCGGGGGCTGGTAAGGACAAGACTGAGCAAGCCAGCCGGGATGAGAACCAAACAACGCTCCTTCTCAAGGAGGAGCCCGCCGCATACAAGATGGCGAGATCTGTCTGTGTTGAAAATCCGGAGAAGATGGCGAGATTCGTGGGACAATACTTCAGCGACGTCATCATGGAAGCCTCGGGCTTGGCGGGCACCAATGGCCATCGGGTTGCAGACTCGGACGACGAGGACGGCCCAGCTGGGCCATCAGAAGACGACCTCAAGGAGCTGCGGAAGGCGCACCTGCTTATTCGGGAACTCTGGAAAGCGGCGCCGGCATCTTTGCAGAATGTCATCCCTCAGCTTGATGCGGAGCTATCAGCCGACAACATAAGCTTGCGACAGCTGGCTACAGAAGCCCTAGGAGATGTTATCGCAGGCATTGGCGCAGCTGGCCCGCCGCCTCCGCCTGCGCTGGACCCAGCCGCTTACCCGCTGTACAGAATGTCGGATTTCGATACGGATGATGCCCCCTCAAACCCCCTGACGACTCCTTTTTCTCCAATGTCCTTCGCACAGACATACCACCAAGCCTACCTGAACTTCTTGAGTCGCAAGAACGACAAGTCTCCGATCATCCGAGCCTCATGGACTACAGCTGTGGGGTACATTCTGTCCACAAACGCTGGAGGAATCGGGTTCAACCGGGAGGAAGAACGAGCTCTCGTTCGTGGTCTGGGAGAAAAGCTCAACGACAGCGATGAGAAGGTTCGTTTGGCTGGCGTGAAAGCTATCGAGTCTTTTAGCTTCCGCGATCTCATTCTCAAGTTGGCATCGGATGGCGGTCTGGAGAAGGAGAACTCGATCCTGTCGAGCCTCGCCGACCGATGCCGCGACAGGAGGCCACAGGTCCGTGTCGATGCTATGGCGCTGCTTGGAAAGCTCTGGGCAATATCAACAGGCGAGATCCTTGCTGGCAATCAAGTTGTCGTGGGTGCCCTGTCGGCCGCCCCTTCAAAAATCTACAGCTCCTTCTACGCAAATGATCTAGAGGTCAACGTACTCCTCGACAGGGTGGTCTTCGAGTGTCTAGTTCCCCTGTCATTCCCACCTCCTAAGAAGAGTTCGAAGAGCGCAAACGGAAGCTCCCAGTCGCAATCACAGACAGGGGCAGCTGGCTACGACCAGGACGCTGTTCGGGCCGAGAGGATACTGCTTCTGGTCCGCTCACTTGACCAGCCTGCCAAGAAGGCCTTCTTCGCCATTCAAGCCCGGCAACCACAATTTGCCACCATACTCCAGACTTTCCTCAAGGCCTGCGACGCATACAATGGCGGCGTAATGGAGCAGGACGAGGAGCGCAAGACGAAGAACCTGAAGAACACAATTGATTACATCACACGGTTCTTGCCCGATGATGCAAAGGTCAGGTCGGAGCTGCTGAAATTTGCAAAGGCGAACAACTCGCGGAATTACCAGCTGGTCAAGTTCATCACTGGTCCGGAGCATGACTTCAAGACGGCCCGAAATGCCTTGAAGGAGCTCATCAAGCGTCTGCAAGGCGCACAACTCTCTGGTGTCGCCGACGTCCTGATACCCTTGCTTTACAGGTCAGGGTATTTCATGTTCAACCGCAGCCATTTGTCTACCATCCTAGATTACTCCAGGACCGACCGAGATGGCTTTGGGGCCACAGCGCATGAGATTCTGAATGAGATATCCCAGCGCACGCCAGACCTGTTCAAGTCACATATCGGAGATCTCTGCAAAGACCTTGCGGATAAGGCACCGACCGCAACACAGGCAAATGAGCCCTCGGTCGTCGAGACACTGAAGGCTTGCGCTTCATACGCGCGGAAATATCCCGCGGAGATCCCAAAGGACAAGAACTTCGTGCAGATGATGATCAATTTTGCGCTCTACGGCACGCCTTGGAAAGCGGCCAAGTACGCAGTAAACATTCTTTTGGCAAAGAAGGACGAGACAAGTCTTTTGAATGCCACCAGGCTGTTTAAAGAAGTCATGAAGCAGTGGAAGTACGGAGCTCCCCATTTCCTCAACAAATTGGCAATAGTCTCTCAACTGGAAATTTTGGCTCCCAAGGTCACGTTGGACAAGGACCAGACCATTCTGGAGATGATCCAAGACCTTCTGAAGCAGGTGCGCACCGATGCCAAGGACGGCGATCCGGACTGGGTCAGTGATGCAGACATGGACGAAGAATGCATTGCAAAATGCCTCGCCTTGAAGATCCTAGTGAACCGGCTGCGGGCTGAGGAGCAGGATCGCGGAGAGGGCGAGTCAGATCTGAAAGAGAGGGCGAAGCCTGTGTTCAAGATGCTCAAGGCCCTGATTACCAAGGACGGCGAGATGTCCAAGAACAAGGAAACGCCAACCCATCACAAGGCGCGTTTACGACTCCTCGCGGGCCAGTTGGTTCTCAAGCTCTGCAAGGAGAAGCAGCTTGACGACCATCTTCCACCTGAGGACTTCAACGCGCTTGCATTGGTTGCACAGGATGCCCACCCGCAGACTCGAAGAGCATTCATCGAGAAGCTCCAGAAATACTTGGTGCAGGGCAAGCTCCGCACAAGGTTCTACACAATCATTTTCATCACAGCATATGAGCCGGTCACAGAGTTCAAGACAAGGGTGGAGACATGGATCCGATCAAGAGTGCATCATTACGAGTCAACAGGAACACCCGTCATGGAAGCCATCATGCCTAGGTTACTGTCTCTCTTGGCTCATCATCCAGATCTGGGCCCTGCTGAAGATGACCTAGTTGATCACTCCCGCTATATTGTCTACTACGTGAGCACCGTGGCCAACGAATCCAACCTGGGGCTGCTGGCTCGCTATGCAGAGCGCGTCAAGCAGACAAGGGATGCCATTGAACCGGAGAAGAGCGAGAATCTCTACATGGTGTGTGACCTGGCACTGGCTGTCATCAGAAAATGGCAGGAGAAGCGCGGCTGGACTTTCGAGGCCTACAGCAAAAAGACCGGTTTGCCGACGGGCTTGTTCCTTGCCCTGCCGAACCACGAGGCTGCGCAGAAGCTTTCTGAACAGCAGTTCATTCCCGATGGCATTGAGCAGAGGCTGGACAAAGTCTTGCAGTCGATGGATCGCAAAAAGGTATTTCCCGAATGATTAGCATCTGATCTTGATCAAATTGGACAACACTAACCCCGAGCAGAAGCGCAAGTCCATGGACGACGGCGGGCAACCCCCCGCTAAGAAGGCGAGATCGCAAAGCAAGGTTGCTCAACCAAGATCAATCAAGTCGAAGAAGCAGACAACCCTCAAGAAGACAGCCGCAAAGTCGAAGACAAGCAAGCCCAAGAAAGCCCGCTCCTCGCCAGAAATCCCCGAGTCGGAACGCCGTCGTAGTGGCCGCGCCGTTCCGAGGAGGAGCTCCAACTACGTCGAGCGGGATGATGAGGAAGATGACGAGGAGATGCTGGAAGGTGTCGCCGAGTGGGACTACGAAGACGGCGAAGAGGAGGAGGGAAGCGACGATGATGAGGTAGAGGAAGGAGACGAGGTTGAGGTTGAGGCAGAGCCTATGGATGAAGATGACCAAGGTCAGGATTCTGCAGCTGGGGAACAGGACGGCAGCGAGCTGTCCGAACCTCCCGAAGAGGCGCCAGAAGCAGAAGAGGAGGCCGAGGTGGAGCAAGAAGAGGAAGAAGAGCCACCGGCGACAAACGGGCGACGCAGTGGCAGGAATTCTGCGGCGAAGGCGAAAACGGAAACGCCCAAGAGGCCAAAGGGCAAGGCCCTCCCTGCTGCGGCTCTACCGACCAGAGGAAGGGCAGCTGCCGCTGCCGCGCCAGCCAAGGCACCGACGAGAACCAGCGGCCGGTCGAGGAGGGCGAAGGATGTATTTGACTCGGAGTGATGATTATGTTTTTTGTTGTTCTTGAGCCGAGATACTTGAATTGCACTTGGTTTATTGTCCCTCCTTGGGTTTTGTTTTGGAGATGAATAATGGATAATGCCCGGGTTTTACGAAGGGGGAGGCAGGAGGAAGCTGCGTGGTTTGTTTGTTTCTTGTTCATAGGAAGCAGGGAAGGGAGGGAGGAGGAGAAGGGCTTAGTCTGGTTCTGACTTGCTCAGGGTATTTTGAATCCAACAAAAGCACGTTGTCTGTATTATTGGTTCTCCAGTTTGCGGGTGTATGTTTTGCGCTTATACCCCTTGTTCCTCGTGTCTTCGTCTCGCAGTGTTCTTCTCTTGGGAGACGGGTGGCTTTTGGATGTTGTGCGGCGGTTATGTTCATGATGGTTGAGATGCCGTCAACCATTGGTCAAGGGCCGTCTCTGCTCTTGGATTGTCATGAGGCTGTGTTGATATGCGTGTTGAGAAGAATGTCCTGCTACCCTGGATGAACCTAGTCTGTGTATGTCTCTGCTGTGTGTACCGTTTTGCACCTTCCCCTGGGCCACTGGACGTGCATGACCTCGTCCGACTCCTGCGGCTCAGCCCTTTACGTCGAAGCTGCTCTTCATTTGCACCATTCACACGCTTCCATCTCGCATGTTGGATTTGGTCGTCCTTTGGACTATGGGATCTTTCCCGTGCGGCACCAGGTGTGAGCTTCGACTCGGTGCTGTTGACAGTCCACATCAACATCTCTACTAGAAGCCACCGGCATGAGCAGCTGCCTGTAATAGTTAAGAATCGCCCCAGAAGTCATCGACCTTTTGAAAACCAGCATCCAGCTCTTGAATTCTCTCCTCAGTCAAATTCTGCTGCCAAAATCTACTCCATCCCTGGCCTAAACCCGCTTTCCGGAGCTCGACCCAGCGAACAGGCCCGAGCAGAATCTCGAGGAGTCAATATGCCAGCAATCACCATTCTCCGCGATTTCCAGGTCTCAGTGTCAACCCTCAACGCGTTCCAAGTCGCCAAGGATCTCGGCAGAACAGGCAGCATCGCCTGTGGAAACTACGCCAGATACTCCATGTGGAAGCTCATGATGTCAATAGGCGACCCAATCCGCCCCCGCTGGCCTAGATGGAGTCAATTGATACCATCTCCACTGTCGATTCCGACCGCTGTACCGACAAAGACTTTTCCTGAGTGATTTCCCAGGTGTCCTCAACGGTCAAAATGATCCCGGACTGTGAACCTGAGAACTGGTGCGGTACCGGGGTACCATTTGACACTGGGTGGTCCAAGAATTGTGACAAAAACGCTGGGGAAATGGTGAGTTGGAAAGATCACCTTCACTGAAATCAACGCGTTGTTCCCGCTGCACATTATTCCATGATTAGAACACCTATCTCATCCTACAACGCCTTCATATTTGTGTTGCAGCTGGCTGGTAAGTTGTGTGAAGGCACTGCCACCAGGATTTCGTCATCGTGAGGGCTCGGAGCAGGAAATGCGGAAAGCTCTCCTCAATTACTGGTTCGAGAGAAACACCCTCGGACTCCCTGGTTGGCTCGACGCATGTGATGTGACCCAAAGTGCAAATAGGTCCTGTCGGGCTGGCCAGCGTATCAGCTCACCATATTTTGCTGAGCTGGACCAGATTTTGTCAAGCGACCCAAGGCAGATTCTGTCCAGCCCCCAGATTTTGTCAGCACTTTGCATGCAGCCGCCCCCTCTGCGGCATTCCTGAATGGAACTGGCTGCTGGTGGCAAACCCATACCGGTCGTCAGGCTCTGACATGATCTGTCGCAACTCGCCTGCAGGACACACGAACTTTGCTTTCATTGTCCGTATTTGGTATTACCAGATTATGGCCTGTGAATATTATAAAAAATGCGACTCTCCCTGATCAGTCGTACATACTCTCTCAGTCCATGGCAGACACGACCAGCAACACCCAAACACACCTGGGCGCTGTATGGAGAAACGCACCACCGCTCATCGAGCCAGCCGTCATTGTGTCAGTGGTTTGCTTGCTTCTCCGGCACTTCTTAAATGAGGCCATATTCAGCCTCGTAGCTCTCTTCGTTGCTATTGCAACTCTTCTGGTCAGGATTCTCCACTGCCTGGGACATCAAGGTCGAAGTATTGGCCCCTGCCGGCTGACCCCCGGTACCTGCAGTAAGCATCCTTCTTCACAGAGTCATCACTAATGCTGTGGCACGTTGGAGGCCTAATGACTGACTGTGCGGATCAAAAGTTCAAGTGGCGATATTTGGTCTAGAAGCCGCTAAAAAAATCAATTACTGAACCAACAGACCCCATCGCAGCCTGTTGTCTAAGCCGCAAACTCATCTCCGTCACAGAGACCTTCGTAAGTTTGCTAACTCCGATTTACCAGTAGTCATGCCGCCACTGACCATCATGCCTTCAGATATTGGAAGAGCAATCAACCTCTATTCGCAAGGCCTGTCACTGCTAAAACGATTGAAGTTGCACCGCCACTGTCCTGGTCCCGCCCGAGCCTGGTACCAGAATCTTCAATTGCAGCCCAAAGATCTGAAACTGCCCGCAAAATTCGAAATCAACAAGCAAAGAAAGATCCATTACGCATCACACCGACTCCAAACGGTGACATTCAGTATCTTGACCGAAAATTTCGACACTTCATCATGAGTTCGACAACACGCAAAATTGCACCATCAGAATGGGAGCACCACAAGGACACCATCGTGGAACTTTACCTCTCACACAAAAAGCCCCTCAAGGATGTTCGAGCAGAGATGCAAGACCAGCACGGCTTTGACGCCAGGTAAGATGCCGCCATTCCTTTCTTTTTTCTTTTCCTGATTCTCTTCTTCATCATTTCATCCGCTAAGCTCTGCTCAATTAGCTCTTCGCAGTATGAAATGCAGTTGAAGCGCTGGAATATCCGCAAGAATGCAACTCGGAGTGAATGGCAACAATATTTCGCAGCCAACAAAGACCAGCCCTCACTTGGCGACGGACCAGGCACTAGTCTCGCGTCAGTCATCTTGAGCAAGTCGACGGCGAGCAAGAAACGAGCCAGCCGATGGGTGCCGGGGAGCATTGTGGTGCCAAAGTCTGTTCCTGCTCCTCACGCTGTTCTTGCTCCTCGGGTCTCTGACTCAACGTCGCTTGGTAACCTGGAACACCCCAACGGCGTGTTGAGCTTGAACGACTCCACAATGGCCCAGAGGAACATAGAACCCGGTTTTCAAGTTGCCTTTCAGAATGTGGTTGCTTCGCCGCATACCACTGAAACATTTTCGCTGCTTAATCAGCACTGCTTGATCAACAATTTCTCCACTCACAGCGTGCTCGGAAGCCCCCCCTCGCAGGCATTTGCCGATGCCCTGAGTGCAACTGCACATCGCTCAGAGTCCAGCCTCTTGTTATCAGTAGTGCCAGGGCTTCAGTCACCAATCTACGGACTGGGTGATTCTTACCTAGCTACCTCCTCATTGATGGGCTTATCAGCGGGGAACAACACGGCCATCTTCATGTTGCAAGACATCAGGCAAATATTGCCATTTGGGCAACTCGAACAAAGCATACTATCCAAAGGGGTCGTGCTTGAGAGATCTGCCGGACAGACCGTGTTCGGTGGATTCGCATCCAGAGTTGTTGCCAGCATGCTTTCCTCGAAAGATCAGTTCATGGTACAGAAAACACCCAACTTACAGCGCTTCCTGCATATACTTGGCGGGCAGATTCCTGGAGAGAGCTCGGCCCTGATCACCGATGACCAGGCATTTGAAACCAAGTTTGCCCGTGCGCTGCTCTTCTCCATGCTCAACGGGTTTGCAGGCCTGGATGACATACCTATGGAGAATATTCTCAGGTTCCTCAATCGAATTCTGGTCAACAAGCTGCTTCTCGATGTGCTGGAGCAGAGCCCTCGTTATGTGTCGAGGACCCTTGCGGACAATATCTTCCGGGCCGCCATTGAGGCTACAGACACGAAAGTTGTGAAGCTGCTGCTCGACCGCGGACTCGTGGACGTCAATGAGACTGTATGTCTTCACAAAACGAAAAAGTACACCCCTATTGAACGAGCATCTTCACTCAGGTCTCTGGATCTTATGAGGTCACTCATCAGTGCGGGCGCCGATGCCAATAAGTATCACGCCATTAGAGAAGACGGATCCATAGGTGGCGCGTTGAGTGCGCTAGATTATGATCGTCTATACACACTAGAGGCTTGCAGGATTGATAAATTAGAAGCTGCTAAAATTCTGGTTGCTGCCGGCGCCCAGGTGCATCCGGAAATGATTTTCGAGGAACATGATCCCCAAACAATGGAGTTTTACGTCCTTGTATCCCAGGATATTCTTCCTGAGAGGCACCGAGACTTTTTCCAACACGAATCGAAATACAGATGGGATTTCGGCTGGATTGAAAACGTTCTGGAGCGTTCTGATGACCATCTTGCTACAAGACTTGTTCAAAATTTCATCAGCCTGTGCCACCTAGCAGGCTGCAACAAATGTCTTGCCGATTTCCGTGACGTCTTGGGGAAAATCTTTTTTCAGGCTGCATTGGACGGCAAACTCGGACTTGTCAAGCTGCTCTTTCAGGAAGCTGGCTTGAAATGTGATTTGTCGCAGGTCCTCCTGGCTGCTATTTGGTCCACAAAACCCGCTCTGGTTGACTTCATCCTCAGCCTTAGCCCCGACCTCGACCCACCAGCTATCAAGGTTGGCCTGAAGTCAGCTAGATTCGGGTCAGCAGAGATTCTCAGAACACCAATCTCAGAGGCTGTGAGGCACGGTAACGAGCATCTCATTAGAATCTTCGAAGCAAAAGGTTGCCTTGATCACCTAAAGGAAGGGGACCGTTTCGAAGCAGTAGTCGCTGCAGCTGCTGAAACAGGGAATTTGGAATATATGAGGAAGCTAGTCGCTCGTGCAGTGACTTCGAAGGAAGCCTATCGGGTCGAACATAAGCATTTGGCTTTGGCTCTGGACGGAAACCATCATGAAATTGCAAAAATGCTTCTAGAAGCAGGTGCTCCTGCAAGGCACATATCATTGCCCGGAACATCGCTTCTAGAAGACACGCAAATTCTGCATGCTCTTATCGCTTCCGGAGCTGAGGTCTTGGACGAGGGCCAAGAGCTTGCCCAAAAAGACCAATCAATAGTCGCTGTTCTGTTCAATGAGTTTCCAGGATTTCCATTTAAAAATTCTGTCATGCAGCAATTTCTCCGCAAATGCATCGACACAGCAATGTTGGACTCCTTCAAAGCAGTGCTTCAGACCATGAACCTTCAAATGGGCTTGCTCGACGATTGCCTAGTAGTGGCCGTCGAATTAGGCAACAGTAATCTGGTCGAATACTTCCTGGATATGGGCGCCAGTCCTTTCCATGATTCAGTGCTTCGAGCCGCGATTCCCGACCAACCAGATATGCTGCGAGTATTGCTACAGAAAGAGAGGCGACGGCAGATCATGCCGAAATGCATAGGGGCGTGCGTCTTGGAGCCGCTCATGTGCAATGGTACTGGAAATGCCGAGGCTCTAGACGAGTTGATAAGGACAGGAGCCGTCAATCTCACGAAACTAGAGTTTCTCTACGAAAGACAAAGATTCATTGACGTTCGGGAAGAGTACTATTACTCGATTAGATTCACACCTCTGGGAATGGCCATACAAGGCGTACCCGGTAGGTTCGATTCGAATATGGGAGCCACGAAAAAATTCCTCGAAGCAGGTGCCGACCCTAATGAAATCTCAATATCCAACATGGAATGGACCAAAGGCTCCCCTTTGATGACCGCGCTCATGGTTGCCATCGAAACAGGGCTGGAGGACGCCGTCAACATGTTGCTGAACTACGGTGCCGACGTGAACGCACGGCCACTCATACGCACCACCCGCACTGCACTCCAGTTTGCAGCAGAACTCGGCAACATGGAAATGGTACGCCTGCTTCTGAGCCGCGGTGCGGACGTCAATAGCTCGGCATCCTCCCGCGGCGGTGCCACGGCGCTACAGTTTGCAGCCATGACGGGGAACTGCAACATGATGGCGGAACTGCTGGACCACGGGGCGCAGCTCGATGCCCTGCCTTCCAAGATCGACGGCATGTGGCCCCTGGAAGGAGCTGCTGCGAATGGGCGGCTGGACATGGTTCGGTTTCTCTGGGAGTTGCATGTCAAATTGGTCGCTGGAGGCACGTTCCCCGACGGCTTTTCGGAACGGCATTTTTTGAGGGCTATGAACTTTGCTCGTGAAAACGGGCACATTGGATGTAGGGACCTCATCTCGGAGCTGTCTGGGATTTCTGTGGACAGACTGGAAACGGACGAGTATGGGGCGCCTTGGATCGCGTATTGAGGTTTCTAGGGCATGGCGTTCTTGGAGCTGCTCGGTCTACACCTATCGATGGTGCTTGAATATTTCGCTTGTGGTCATTCATTTGCGTGAAAGTTTTCTCAGAAAACGTCGCAATGGGTATCTGAGTTCCTGTAATCATCGCATACATTACGGAAAACATTTGACAGATCATTTGCCGAGGATTCATAATTTTGCTTGCCATAAGACTTCCCTGAATCACATCTCAGACGCTTCGAGAAGCGAAAATCTACGCGATATCCTTGATCTTGCCGAGAGGCTCTATAAATTAGGAAGTACCAATTCAAATATTTTGCTACGCTCAGCACGCTGTGATCAAGCTTCGGCCAGTATGGTAGAAGTGGACCATGGGCCAGCACAGTTGGTGGAGTGTAACGCTTGAAGTAACGCCGACGTATTTCCTAGCAGACCATTATGACCACAGAGAGCCATCCACCAGATGTGGATAAATAATCCGAGTGTCGGGGACCTGAAGCTGTCATACATGCTTCATTCCTTCATACCTTCAACCCAATATCAAGTCTATCCATTCCAAATCAAGAGTCTCCCACACAGATTTGAGCACACGACCAAGGCCTCTCCGGTAGGCGACTTTCCCTTCCAATATGATCCACATGACATAGTGAACCTCGGATCCCGGCGTCTCCTGTTCTAAAGGAATGTCCCAAAAGTTGAAGAATTGGAAGCGTGACACAACGTGACCCACTATGCCCCGTGCTACTTCGACAAGCTCAAAGCTGCGACTTGCCAGGTCCAGAAGCCCATCTGGAATACCCCCGTTGTCATTAATCTCGGTCAAAGGGAGGGCTGTGGACTTCACTTCGTCCGTCTTGCCGACAGCCATCATTCCGACTGCCCCAGCCCACGCGCCGCTCGCACTACGGAGCTGAATAATTGTGAGGTTGACCTGTCTTATTTTGCTGGCAAGGCCGGCCCCTTGAAGCCAGCCTCGCCTGGTTCTACCCGAAATGAAAGATACGTTTCTTTGCGGTTGGAGAGTTTCATCCTTCCCGGAGAGGGGTACTGGCCACCAATACTTAGACCCCGGTGCCAGCTTGTGAGTGTAGAAGTACTCAGGCAGGCTTCCTGGTCTGTCAGCTTCGTTCAGAGTGATGGTTTTGTCATCGGCCGTGAGATGGCGGGCCCAGCCAAGCTGCTCAGCCTCAGGCGCCTTGAGGGGATCTCGATATTTCTGCCACGTCTGCCTGACCTCCTCACCTGGACTGCCGAGCGCTTGATGGCAACTCCACTGAACAAGTGGGAACACTTCATCCGTTTGACCCGCATTCGTGCCAGGAAGATGTCCGCATGCGAACTGGCCAGCTACATGCCACGGCCAATCAAGTAACGCTCCTCGATAGCTCACCCAGCTCCAACTGGGAAGACAAGCATCCGGGTTGGATTTCTTGTCCCGAAATGCGGCGGATTCGCATGGCTGCCAAAGAAGGGCCAGATAAAAGAAGACCTCGGGTAGACCCGAAATGAGACCACCCACGAGGCCTCGGCTCAGTATGGAAGCAATTCCAGCGAATGCGTCGAGAGCATCGCCGTCGTTGGTCAACAGTCTCTCGTTGTAATTGTAGATCAGCTCACCGATATTCGATGGAATGGGGACTGAATAGCCCAGAGAATCCTGGTACATCGACAATCTATGTTGTGTATTAGTGAGCTCTTCCCAACGATCCTCATGCCAGGTCACTGACCCGCATCGCCAAGTGATAGTTTGCTCCTTGACTATCAGCACCCGTCGAGAGAACATCTCTTCTTGATAAGTCCATGCTCGCGTGTCCCACATTCTCTGTGGTCCAAACCCAAGCCTCACCACAAGAGCATCCTCACTCAGGTGAAATATGGTCTGTGGCACTTTCCGGGGCGCGGTGAAGCCTCTGAAACCTGGGAGCCCGCTGTCTGCACCCGAGCCGAGGGCAGCGACGATAGTGAAAGTGGCGTGGGAGTAGATCTGACCCATATTGTCGAGCTCGGTTCTCTTCGTGATTTCATCGTCCTGCACGATACATAGGGCGTCAGCCCAGAGGTAGCGTTCTCCTAGGACTTGGACAACCCCCATGGCGTCAAGAATCACAGGCGAGATCGGTAATGCCAGCTCACTGTTGCAGCTGGTCAGAGCCTCGGGCTGCTGATTTCGGACAAGATTGTCTTTAAGAGTCGTGTAGAATGGTTTGCTCCCCCATACGTAGCTCAATGCCACATATGTGGAGTCCTTGGGAGTCTCAACGAGGCACTTGTTCCGGACATCAATCAGTCTCGTCGGTTTCTTCATCTGGTCCGTCTGTATCCATGGTCGTCCTTGGCAGTGTTCACCATGCAAACTGTCACATTTGTCTTTCCAATTGCGAATGATTTCGTCATCTACCCACGAATCGTCGGTCAATCGCGCTTGAGACCGTTCAGGATGTGCCCTGTCGTATGAGGCGAATACGTTAGAAGTATAATGCGTTCCATTCATGGTAAATCTGGTCGCCATGATGCCTGTCGAACGCAACAAATGTAATTCGGATGACTGTGGTATCTTCTCGACATCTTTAAGGGCCCATTCCACAAACTGAACATGTTTGGCGCAGCCGGACTTGACCATGACCTCGTCCCATTTCCCAATATAAATCTTTTCTTCGATGAACTTTCCGTCGGCAGTCCGGGTGTCGTACTGTACATTTGAAAAAATTTGGTCGCAGTATAAGCAGTTTTCGTTGCCCTACTCAGCCAGTCTAATCAGTTATGGTGTCACAGAAGCATCGGAGCCGGCGCCCGTGGGAACTCAAACTTAATGCCCAACGTACTTCATTTGCGCCTCCGTCATCTTTACTTCCATATCGAAAATCAGCCATTGTTTCGCAGGTTGACCTAGGAAACCAACTGTTTGGTTTGCCGATGGCGGAGTCTGCATTATCTGGAAAAGACGGAGGGCTGGTCTCTTAAGGGTTTACAACCACCTGGGCACGCACGTGTCCAAGAAAGGATCGCCACGCCGGCGGGGAAGGACGTCTTGGTTCGGGTTTCCCCGTGCGTATAGAGAGTAAGCATCCCAATTCTTTCCTTGTAGATGCATACAGACCTTACCTTTCTGGGAGAGAGTGGCTGAACGGTATACAGATCATCACTAATCCTGCGGAGACCTGATGTCTCTTGATGTATTCTTTCAATAAGAATTCATGGGGAGAAAGACTGCGTAAAAGATTGGGCAATGACGGAACGGGCAACGGGAAGAGATCTAGAATCGATACACCTCAGATAGCTCATACTTTACCATATATCGAATGTTGAAAATGCATGGAGCATATTCAATATCAAAATCAGCTCGCTAGCTCGACACGTCTGATCCACACTAAGCGATTCGAAAGGTGTCTCCTGTATCATGGGCGCCTTTTTGCTCGCTTATAAGCATCAGTCCTTGAGTTCGGGTTGGCTTCATCACCTCCAGGCCCTTAGCAACCCCGACGGAAATGATTTGAGGCGCTGAACGGAGAAGAATAGTGACTTGCAATTAATTTAACTTTAGACCGCTTTCATCGGGGATCACGGTCAACACCGCCTTTGAGCGTTTGATGACACAAGGTCATGGGTGTTCAGGTTTGCGCCACGTAGGGGAAAACACTATCATCTCAATCTTGTTCAGGTTTTCCGTCAGCGTTGCATCGGAAAGCCATACGGAGAACCGCCCCAATCTTGCCCGCACTGGCAGCTTCGTCCGTTGCCCGCACTCTCTCCCGGCGGCTCTCTCTTTCAATGCCAGGAAGCCCCCAAAGCTCTTCCCAAAAGATGTCTAGTAGTCGTGATTTACAAGCGTAGTCGTTCCAGCCGTCGAGGGTCATGAACCCAGTGGTCATGACAAGGATGTCCAGGTCCATACCGAACGGCATGACGACTGCTAGAGACCAGTCGAAGATACCTGTGATTTCGAAATTTCTCGTCGACTAGGAGATCTTATTGAGAAGTCGCCGTGCGTGAGAACTTGTAAGTAGTCTTGACTGAAAAGTGAGGCAGGGCTATCGATGAGGATGGATAATGTTGATCTCCACAGAATGGACGGTGGCATTTCTTCCCCAAGCTTGGACAATCGAGTACGAGTTCCCTCGCGCTGCGCTATTCGTACTTGCAAATCTAGCGGCTGCGGGTTTAACCAAGATTGTGTAAAGTATCTGGAGAGCATCAGCAATAAGACCCTCCGATACTTCCCGGGTTACATTGAAATGTACCAAGCAGGGTGTCTGATGAGCATCTGGCATTTTGCTTCCTCGTCGGTACTCATTCCGACCTCTGCACACTGTTCCTCGAGAATTGCTAAACTCGGCAGGAACGTCGTAAAATGGATGGTAAGTGGTGGCTCGGCACCATCTACATCACCGCGACAAGTCGCCTCTGGAACAAGGTGACCATGGTTCTCCTTGGCCAATGCCACCACTCGAATATCGAGCAAGCAGCCCGGCTCTCTGAGTGAGACGACCAGGTCCTTTCGTGGAACAGGACAGCCGTTGCAGACGACGGTGTGGCTCTGTGAGCCCGGGTTATCCATGGGGCTCACTTTGGTCGCGCCAGATATGGACAGGGCTATTTGGCAACATTGTGCCTGTGATGGTGATGTGCGGTCTCCAAAAAAACGCCTAGTCTGTTTCTAAGCCCAGGAGGCTTGACTCAGGGTAAGAAAGCAGACGTTTTGAGCCGTGGCAGTGATAGAGACATCAGTTACTAGAGAATGTGCCGCCAGCTGAGGCTGACAGACATTGGCAAAATTTGATACAATGTTGGAGCGCGGAGTATTCATACGAAACATTGATTGTCTTCTGGACTGTATCTTACGGATGTTGCAATCTAGCTTGGCAATGATTAACATTATTTTGCTTGTACCCTCAGGAGCCAATCTGGGTGGCGGGCGTCAAGACGGCCCTGTGCTTCTGGGCCTCTCTATTCGCTGTTTTATTGGCACACAGCTCTCTTCCGGCATTCCCAGAAGAGCTCGTCTCGCATGAAGGGAATGCCTGTGTACTCCGGGATCATACTTCTGTTCTGCAAGCTTCATGCTGTGCAGGCTGCCAGTACGGAATTGGGATTGCTACCTGACGACTGGATGGAATTCGCCGCCGTTTTACTCCTGTTCGGACTCTTAGCAGGTGATAAGAAAGTCTGGGTGCCAAGTACTGCGGCAAATGCTTGTGTGCTGCAGCTGGGCAGGGCTGGACTGGCGCTGACGGGTGGCCTCGTCAGCTGCGGCCTCCTACAGGTTATGTCTGGGCTTGCGCGCAGCTGAGTGGCTGGCTGCAGGGTGGATGGTGGCCGCAGTAGAAGTCCCGAGGCTTCGGAAGTGTGCATGAGGATCTGCGTCATTTCTAGTCTATTTCTGGACGGTCCAAGACTGTCTCTGATATGTGTTTGTAGCCTTGCTTGAAATGAGGAAAGTGTATCTCGATGAGCATTTTTGCTGGTACTGGGATAGACGTCGTCAAAGTCTCTCTCGGTGCCTTATCGGCCCGTCGGCCCCCAGATTGTATGGGGAAGGAGCTGAGAGAGGTGACCTCATTGCGACCAGGCCAGGCCCGTCCAACCGTCGTCATCCCTCCACCCCTGTTTTGTTTCAACCCCAGGCCGATCCCATCTCACCAGTCACCACCACTCACACTACCGCATTGATTAAGCCACTTTTGCAGGATTCAAGGACAGAGCAACAGAGTAAAATGAGGTGTGGCATGGCTGTTGGTTTCTTGTGCCCCTGGGGTCACAGGTAAGGTGGACAGGAAATGAGTGGGCAATGTCATCATCACCATCAGCCTTTTTCCATTTCGTTCGTCCTCCCTGGCCACAAGCTTTCCCCCTTCTCCACCTCTCTCGTCTGACCGTCCCAACGTGGGATTCTGATTGATTCGACCTGTGCTGTCCTGTCTGTCTGTCCCTCGCCACGGCCCGCCGCGCACGCATAATTTTGTCTCGGCAGGACGGCAGCTAGGAAAGCTTGCCTTGTCGGCCTGTCACCTCGCAGGGAGTGCCTTGCACCATTGGGCTGGACCAAGCAGCAAAACAGCTGGTGTTTCCGACCCCCATTCTGACCTACCGACCGACTGCTACCTATCTTGCTCGCACTTATCTCTTCCTGCTTTTGCTTTTTCAATTTCGTTCCCTGCTTCAAGACATCTTTCTGTGCTTATCTCTCGTCAACCATGTCGTGACCCCTCCCGGGCCTTATTCTTCCCCATCCGGATTGCTTCAGCTGAGATCCACATTCTCATAAGGCTGAGACACGATCTTATCCCCCGGACGGCGGCCCAAGCACACCGCTTCTTCAACGTTCCTGACGATCCCCTCAATTCCATTTTCCATTCTCATTTCTTAAACTCAAGCCCAACATGCCTCGATATCGCTCTCCCTCCCGGACCCCATCCCCGTCCCGCTCGCCCTCCAGGGGCAGGGCAACCTCCAGGGGTCGCTCAACGTACTCGCGCAGCCGGAGCAGATACTCAGATGGCGTATACAGCACAACGTCATACTCATCCCGCTCCCGCTCATACTCCCGGTCCCCATCTCGCTCGCCAACGCGGTCCACACGCTCCCGCCGGACGGACGTTACGTCCTCGTCACGTCAGACGCGCCGGGGGCCGCTGTCCCACATTCTCGACACGTCGGGGAGCACCAATTCCGAGAAGGCAGAGAACATCGCCAAGACGTCGCTGGTTATGCTGGGCGCCATCGGGGCTGCGACCCTAGCGGCACACAAGTTCTGGCCCAAGGGCATCACGTACGGCGATAAGGAGGACTGGGAGCACGAGGACAAGAGCAAGAAGGAGAAGGTCAAGGATAAGGCTAAGGATGTCAAGGCTGCTATCACAGGCGAGCCGAGGAAGGATGAGCGTGGCGGAAATGGAAATGGAAATGGAAATGGAAGTGGGAGTGGGAGTGGAAGTGGTGCTAGGGATGATGACAGGCGGGATGGACCACGAGGCGGTGGCAGGGGAGGGGGAGGACGCGACAGGGACAACGACCGTGACCGCGACCGTGAACGGAGCCGTGAGCGCCGCGAGCGCTACCTCGAGGAAAGGGAACGCTACGGCCGGCCAAATATCACCAAGGACCGCGGCGACGCCCGGCGCATGGCCCTCCCCGCCGCCGCCGCGGCAGGCGCAGCATATGGGGAAGACCGTCGGAGGAGAAGGAGGGACGAAGAGGACGGACCGCCGCCTCCACCACCGCCACCCGGCCCTGATCCCAGGGATCGAGACCGAGATCGAGACCGCTACGACGACTACGACCCGCGCGAGTGGCGTACACGCTACGCCGAGAACGTCCCACCACCACCACCAACGCCTCAAAGTACCTTCCCAGCGACAGAGCGCCGCGTCGAACGGATCTACGCAACGACCGATGAACGGCCTCCTCCTCCGCCTCCTCCACCGGCAGCACCAAATCCGCCGTCCGTGGTCAGCTACGCGAGGGCCGACCCTACGGCGCCCGTGGTCGTCTCGACGGGTGGGGCCAGGGCGTCGCGGGACCCGGGGGGACGGTACTATGTCGACCGGGACATGATTGTGATCCCGTCGCGGGGTGAGACGGAGTTTGTGGTGAACAGGGCGGCGCCGCCGGGGAGGAGGTTGACTGTCGAGAAGGATGGGCGGATCTACCGTTGATCGAGTGGGTGTTTCGTGGCAGGTTGTTTGATCTTCCCTGGAGTAGCTGATTACTCACGTTAGGTTTTGATGGATTCATGGGGCACATGACTGGAAGAATGGATACATACGATGATACCTGGATATGACATGGACATACGACGACAGCGGTGGCAAAGCGATTCTATACTCTTGGGCTGGAAACATCTGGGGGACTTAAGCGTGTCGGCGTTTCAAGGCAAAACAAAAAACATACGGAGCGGCCTTTCTTACTTTCCAGAAATGCTTATCTTCAATTCCCGCCCTGGTGCAAGCAATATCTAAATGTTCACATGCATCTACCAAAATCCCAGAGTAAACCTCTTATGTGATGCGGTAATATGCCACCCATGCTGGCCAAATAGCAATGCAGTAAACGCCCCCGTTGCACGGTCCGTTTAATGCAGTCCAGAAAGCCAGTCTCAATAAGCTCATGCAGGCAGGCCCGACTCATCCATGGTGAAGATTTCGATGCGAATCATGCACTGCCGACCATCTCTCAGCAGGCCCAACACAGTCCAGAGCGCGATTCGCGATTCGCATCAAAGTGCGCCAGTTGCATCGCTCATAGGCCAGCCCCAAGAATTCATCTGGCTCCTCGAAGTCGGAGCATGCTGTCAGCCAACTTCAAGCTTCAGCCCTCAATCCAGGGCATCCCCATTGGAAGCCCCACCAGGACTTCCCCCAAGCTCATCACTCGACTCACTATCATCAAGGACGACCTTTCGACCCCTCTCCTTGGTCCGGCTGGCCGTCGACTCTCCCGCCTCGCTGCCCTCCGCCATGAAATCTTTCAGTGCATCAGCCCACCCCTCGCCGGCAGTCCTCATCACGAGGACCCCATTCAGGTCCGCCTTGAACCACCGCTCCGGGCGCGTGTGCGTCCTAGACCCGCCCTCGAGCGCCGCGTGCGCCGCCCGCGTGTTGCGCATCCGCTTGGTGCCGCCCTTGCTGAGCAGGTTGCTCATCTTGAGGCGCTGCTTCTGGAGCTCGTTGTCGTACGCCACGATCCCGCGCACGTATGGCGCCACGTCCTCCACGATGGGCGCCAACGTGTTGTCGAAGACAGAGGCCTCGAGGGAGGTTGATGAGTTACTACTAGCCTTTTCGGATGCGGCCAGAGTGTCAAATGCTAGACTGAGGTCGTCTCGCGTGAGGGCTTCTGTCGTGGCGGACTGGGACATGTGCTGCCGTATTTGAGAGGTCAGTCTTGCCTCGTCAAGGCCTTCGAGTCCGGACGATGGATGGCTGGCGCTCAGGTTTCTGCGCGCGAGGATCTTCAGGGTTATCGGCAGCGTGGTTGCGAGGGGGTCGTATGTTGCCATAATGGGCGCGTCTAGGAGTTGACGGCCGAGTATGTAATCTTCGCGAGCCTTTGTCGTGATTTCAGGCAGTGCACAGTCGATGATCTCATCGTGTGATTCAGCAAGGACCATGGCAGAAGAACTCAGATCCGCCACGCTCATCGCGTCTGCAAAATCATCGTATCTTCCCAGCGCAGCCAACCGTTCTTCCCGGCTTGTCGCTTTCAACTGCGAGGCCCAAGATGGCATATCCAGTGTGTCTTGCCAATTGCCCGTGTCCATCTGCCAGCTGTTCCACGCTTCCTGCAGCAGCTCATCTTCGACAGATGCCGAGTCGCCCATCTCGGTCAGAATGTCATGCGCAAGCCAGCCCATGCCCTCGAGATACGTGTCCTGGCTGACAACTCTGATCACGTTCCCTTCCTCATCAAGATCACAGCCTTGTGGGTAGCGTGGATAATACCAATCGACTCCACTGCGCCGGTCGCCCACAGCGATCTGACACCAATAGTTCAGTTCTGTCAAGCAAGCACGCAGATCCTGTTGGCGGGCCTCATATAAAGCAGAGACTGCACTCCGTCGCAAGGCATGACCTTCGCAAGCAGCTATCATGAGCAACCGGTCGACAGCCAGATCGGTTGGTGGTTCGCTGAAGCGGAAAATTCCATGTAAACTCAAGGTCTGGAATGGGACGAGCTTTTCGTCGTTGCAGGTCAAAATGAAAGGCCGTTTCGACTGTGCTATAAGTCCAATCACAGTGCTCCAGAAGTTCTTGTCCTCCTCGTACAGGACATCGATTTCATCCAGGAGGATCAGCGACTGTTTCTGGTTCTTAGGAGGTGATTTTTTCGCGTCCGGCTTCGCGTCCGGCTTTTCGGCCTCGACCTTTGGCGCTGGCTTTTTGACTTTCGGAGGTGGTTTTGGTGCCTGTTTTGGTTTGAAGAACGAGGCCATCGTAGCTTGCTTCCCCGACTTGATATCTTCCGCGACTTCTTCCTCGTTGATAGTGGATCCACCTGAAGCTTCCGACTGCTGATGTTGGACCAAGTGGTTTCGTGTCATGTCTCCAATTTTGTCGAGGACGTCCTTGCCACTTCTGCGGCTTCCAGGGTTTATCTCGAAAACCTCAAAGTCCAGCTCCTTTGCGATCGCATACACCGCAGCTGTCTTGCCGCAGCCATGCGGACCGCTAATGACGACCGTGTTCGTTAAACGTGATGCGCCCTTTGAGTCCTTGGCTTGGGCATCACCAGCGCGAATCACCGTCCTCTTGCCTCCTCGTCTATCAGGAGACCAGTCTTCTTCTTCGGGATCGGAGACTTCGTCCATTTCGTTTGCTTCCTCGTCACTATCAACAATGAAGTCGTCATGCTTGTTCTTCTTGCGTTTCTTTTTGGGTGGTTCGCTTTTCGCCGGCTTTGGTTTCAGGTCTCCAGTGTCTACTGCTTGGACTTTGAGGGCCTCTAACCATTCCCGCAACAGTAATACCTCCCTCCCGTGCTGCAAAACTTCAACGGCAGCTTTGGGTGCATATTTCTGTGCCCAGCTCATCGATTCACACTGGTACTTATCAAAGGCTGAAAGGGATGTAGCTAGTGACGCGCGAAGACCTGCTAGGGCATCATGCTTGACGTTCTTAAGCTCGGGCAGAATGCGCTTCTGAAGCTTGAGTCCGCTTTCGAAGTGTTTCTGTGGAAGTCGAAGTTCGCGTGGCGGCGGCAGGAAGCTTTCTGTATCGATATTCTTGATATCGTCGATGATTTCAGGAATGCTGAGTCCGGCGGCAAAGTTTTCCAGAACCATCTCATGTGGAGGAATATGGGTAGTATTGCCTTTCGACTTTCGAGCAGGCAATGGTCCTGATAAAGACACCCGATCGGGGCGGCTGAATGCGGCATCGTCTCCCCTGACATGAAGCATGCCCTTCCAAGGCCATGCTGGAGCGCGTGCTCCGGGAGTCTTCAGACCCAAAGACTTGACACCGAATTGGGGCAACGGCTTGCTTGATCCTGCGGCACGCTGCTTCTTTGGGGAGCAAGGCGTAGAAGTGAACATCCTTGGGCGCCCTGGTGAGAGCGGAGGTTTCGTGGCCGTCGCCGCACCAGCGTTATTTGTTGACCCGGGGGTTGCTGCCGCCTTCGAGGGCTTCCCTGAAAAAAATGGATGTGTCTCTTTCTGCGAGGGCTCACTCTTTGCCTTCGCACTTGCATGCGATAGTCGCTTGTCTTCTTTTGGGGATGTCCGCTTCTTCGGCTTTGGTGTGGGAGAGACAGCACTGTTCAGGATTTCGTCAATCTTGGTCCCGATCTGCTTCCTAGACTCATCATCAGTCCCATAGCTGACTTTGACAATCCTGGCTGAGCGTCTCTTTCCCCTTGATGTTGGAATCTTCTTCTCTTCAACCGTCTTCTCGACTTTTTCCTGTTGAGGGGTTGGCTTTGGCTCCTTGGGCTTCGGCGGTGACCCAAGGGTTCCCGTAGCGGGATTGAATCGTAGGACTTTCTTTGGCTGGATACTAAGCTCGCTTTCCTTGAGCTCTTGATCGGGTCTTGCTTGTCTCGTGACAGTGTCGTTGTCGGCACTTGGAAGTTGTTGGTCTGGTGGGTTCGTCGCATTGGCATGTGAAGTGGTGTCGTTATTAGGTGTAACGGGGTGGTTGGACGTCGTCGCGTGGTCCTCGCCGTCTATTCGAGAGAAGTGGTTCATTATGGAGGCAGTCTGAGGGTTGGCCTTCTTCCTGCCACGCCGAGGTTTCTTATTGTCCGCCCCATCCTCGTCAACGTCCTCTGCCGGCTTCCGGCGCTTACGTTGACGGGCCTTGTTCTCTGGAGATTCCATGTCACTGTCCCTTTCAATGGAATCGTTCGCGTCGGGAGAATTGGCAGAGTCGGCAGAGGTAGGAGCTGGATCTGCGTCCGTGGCATTCGCATCTTGCTGGAGAGCCCTGGGCGCGGTGAAGAAGGGGTGGAGCTTTTTGGGCTCTGCGGCAAGTGTGCTGCTTGCCATGGCTTCGACGATGACTGACCCCATGGATCCTGCAGAATTAAAACAGTCACCTTTAATCGTCAGCATCCAGGCATGTGAGACAGGAGGATTCCAGTACGCACCGAGCCTTGTTGCAGCATTGCATGCGCCCAGGATCAGCAGCAAAGCGAGAGCATGCTGGGGCCTGGGTGCTGACGGACGGAGAGATCGGAGTGCGGTCAAAAGATCAGGTTAAATAAAGTGGTTCAAAGGACTTATAGACTACGCGGGTACGTGAGACAGTCTAGGAGGAAGCCTTTGAAAACCAATGCAAACCATGGGCCTTGAAAGTGGTGACCGTGTGTTGGGGTTGAGAAAGGCCTCGGTTTCCAGCAGAAGCGCGTTCAGAAAGCGCGTCGCACTCAAAGGGTACGGCGCGACTTCCTTATGACGCCCTGCGTAATTTCAGTCCAATCAGAAGCAGCAGGAGCGACAGCTGCCCCACCTCCTGCGAGGGTCAGCTCCAGACCCCAACCCCTGCGCGAGCAACGTCCGTAGATGCTTTCTGTCACTTGCCTCGAGATGTTCACGGCGAAGACAAACTGGAACTTCATGCGAACACTGTTTTGACCAGACAAGGTGTTCGAAGATTTGAGTATCCCAGTGTTTGTCAGTCTCTCGAGCTCCTCAATTCTGGCCGTTCGGAACCGACGGGCAGGAGCCGGCCATTTTGAGGTATGAGCGGCACAGCTTACAGTAGCTTTCAAGAGGTTGATTCAACGTCGCCGGGTAGAAAATTGTGTGGCTTCTTCGCAGAAGCACAAAGTTCTCGACGGATATCTTGATGTGCTGCGGTTTCTTGCTCTGCTTCGGAAGAACGGCAATATCATTTCTCGTTCGGCGGGAAGGCGACCGCAGCTGCTGCCGAAAGGAGCTGGCAGATGGTGCGAATTACAGGAGCTTGCTGAGCTCTAATTCGACTATGGGGTTACTATGGAAGGGCCCCATGCTGACCTCCATTTCCCTGTGTGTCACATGGTACATCGTTTCTCCAGAGCTCGTATTGTCTCAGGCCCCCTTGAGTCCCAGAAAGAGACAGGACTCCTGCTGTAACGCTCTTCCCAGAGACACACTTCACATACTTTGGCTTTGATGGCATAAAGCATGGGCTGTCCCAGGAAGAGGTTCGACCATTCACATTTCTCCAGGGGGCAGCGTGGTCCGGTCCATCTCCACGCTATATCGCGCAAACGGACTTGCCAGCCTCAGCTTCTTGCTGTATCTGGAAAAGACCCACGGTGTGATACAGAACAAGACCGAAACGCTAGCCAATATGGTCCCTGCATTGTTCGCGCTTAAATTGCCGTACATCGGCTGCGCCAGGAGTGTCATAAGGCCAGAGACGATGGCCCTGACGAAGGCAAGGCCCGAGAACGCGGACGCACTGTACAGCAGGTACGAGTCTGCCAGGAACCCGCTGAGCGTGTAGGCGATCTCGTTGACGGCGAAGCCTATGGGGACCAGCGCGAGCGTGGGGACGATCCAGGGCAAGTCCGGCACTGCTGGCGGGACTGTCCATGCGAACCAGAAGAGGCCGATTGTCAGAGCTGGCGCGGCGAAGGCGAAGCCCATGATTTTGTCCTCACTGTGGGGAGTTAGTTGTTTCGCTTGTGGGTGCAGGCATTGAAAGGTCTGTTGAACGTGACATCACTTACGGCTCGACAGGCTCTTTGGCCGCACGACGACGAGAGACAACTTTCATATCCCAGATACGGGGAAGGAATGTCAAGCATACCCCACAAGCAAGGGCCACGAAGGGTAGTGAAGCAGTCGTCTTATCGAAGCCCATGGACTGGTAAATGCCCCGCGTGGACTCTGTGAAGAGGTAGATCATACCCCATGAGATACCCGAAATAAAGGCAATGAGGATCACAAGCGGCTCACTGAGAAGAATGTACGCCGGCCTCACAACCACGATGTTTGCGAACGCCTTCCAGCCCCCAGACCTTGGGTCAGCATTCTTCCACCTGAAATCTTCGATGCTGTCGCCCTGCTCCCGTGCGAGCTTCGCCACTCTGCGCCCCAGCAAGACACTTGGCCGACTCTCCCTCACTCCGATGAGGGCCACGGTCAGCACGCCCGTGACAATGGATGCACTATAGTAAACCCATCTCCACCCAGCCGGGGAGGCGATAATGTATGATGCGTAGATGGGTCCGATGCAGAGAGCAATTGTGGTCGCGGCGTTCCAGAGCACGACAACCCACACTCGAGCGCGTGTATCAAATAGGTCCTCGACACTTCCCGCGATGACGACTGAGGGTACGGCGGATGCGATACCAGTGAGAAGGCGGCCGACGAAGATGGCTGCGGGCGTCGATGTGCTCCCGAGTGGTATTATGGCGCAGAAGATGCTGAAGACAGCCGAAGAGATGAGGTATGGGTATCTCCGACCCGCAAGCTCGGATAGAGGAGGAATCAGGTAACCTCCCAGTGCCTGACCAAGTTGGTACCTATGAAGAAGTGTTGAGAAAATTTTTGTTTCGCCAGATGAAATGAGCAGGATGTTGAGCAGCGTCATCGCGGTGTGATTAAGCGGAAAAGGTGCCGGTGACTGTTGGGCACTCACATGAAGGTGAAAGCAACCAGTGCTGTGATCCTACTCATGCCATACTCTGGTCCCGCTACATCAGCAGCTGCTGCCTAAGTCAGTCAATAACGTGCTCGAGTGCGGTAGTAACCACTTCATATGAAGCACTGGGCACTTAAGAAATGTCACCCCGGGTTGTACTCACTCCTGTGGTGCTGATGACAGTGCTGATATGTCGTATTTAGTGAAAGCACAAGCATGTCTGAGCACGTGACATCCAGAGAACTCACGTGTAAAGCTCCAACATAATGATCAAGGCCGTGTCGTAGACTTTTCTACTTATTGGCCAGTGTCTTGGGTGAAATGGACTGCCCGGAGCCCAGCTGATTTCCCCACTGGACTCTCTCTCGAGTCCATACGAAGCGAGGATAGTACCATCGTCGAGGACTGTGGCTGCACGGACGACAATGGCGATGCTGTCAGGGGCATCCACCTTAGCAACCATGATGCTGGTGGCAGGACGATCAGAAGAGATACTAAGTAGGTATCCTTAGCTCGACATTTGAGTTTCCCACAAGCGATGGGTTTTGGTGATACAGGCTTGACAGCCAAATCAGTCACGAAGGATCATATATGCTCACTTGCACCTTGTAGATGAATGTACTGGGCTACACAGATCATCGCTGCCTGGCGGCGCTGGCAGAACTGAGCCCAGCTGGATCACCGAGGTCCTCAAACGTGTCCGATGAGATCGCCGTTCTGCAGTGGCCCCATCTGAGCAATGTCACCATCTCTCGTGGAGCCAGAGTCTTTTGATTGGTCCACATGTGCAGTCAATAGTGCTGTGCGATGTATGAGATTTACAGTAATATTTTGGCGCCGGGCACTATTGATTTTACTGCTCTTCATTTGTCCACTTCAACCTTGCTAATGGTCCAGATTCCGAGCTTATTTCGGCATTTACCTAGTCCGTGAACAGCACTTACACTAGAGTGGCAAACGATCTGTGCTGACTGACATCCAGACTACGAACCCCAGTGGGTATTACTCAGTCGTTGAGTGTAATTATGAAGATTCCTTGCACTTGCCGTTTCTCACCGCTTCATAATTACATATTTGTCCATGCACGTGCCCAGATACGGCGTGGACTCCGAAAGAAGTATGAGTAGGTCGGACTCCCATCTTGGCACTGATTCGCAAATGCGAGATGGGTGTATGAAGTCCGTAGAGTACAAGATCTGTCAGAAGGGGAAGGAACGCAGCCCTTGCCGTAATCATCCAATCGGAATCAGTGGTGCCATAAGATTCTGACGCGAAAAAGTGCAATGCGCATCTAGTATCAAACACCACACAGGGGAATAAGGCTGGTTGGCTTCCACAACTCCGGAGCTTCCTTTAGTGTTACAACTCTGTGAATCCTTCGTGGTGTCGATCCGGTGTTCGACCCGCTTCGAGAAGTCTGATGAAGCCTCGATGACTGGCCGTGATGTTTCAGCTGGAAGGGCCACAGTTCATTTATGTGCTAGTGGAGTGAAGCGCGAGATGCCTTCACACTGCTAGAATTGCAGGGGCTTGGAAAAGAAGATTGGAAAAGTACTGGGACCTCGAACTAAAGCGTTTGGCAAATCCACCTTTGTGTTGTGTGGGATATTTCCACCTCAAGGGAAACTCAATTCTCACGGGTTGTCGTTCTTCTGCCCGTGTTGGCACAACAGCTAATTTCCCGGAACCTGTGAAAATGCCCG